>JBBPBX010055229.1:0-11414 GCA_038048925.1 Garcialebias charrua | reverse complement strand
GATAAAGTTAGGGAGGCCAGACTGAGATGGTTTGGACATGTCCAGAGGAGGGACAGTGGGTATATTGGTAGAAGGATGTTAGAAATGCAGATGCCAGGAAAAAGACACAGAGGAAGGCCAAAGAGGAGATATATGGATGCAGTTAGAGAGGACATGAAGGTAGTTGGAGTGAGGACAGAGGATGCAGAGGACAGAGTGAGGTGGAGGAGGATGACTCGCTGTGGCGACCCCTGAAAAGGGAAAAGCCGAAAGAAGCCGAAGAAGATGTACGCTTGTTCAGTCTCATGTCGATAAACGGGTGTGTGGCGCAGCGTACAAACGCCACGTGATCTGAGTTCCGACTTACATCAAAAAATCCGGACTTACGAACGCCACGTGTACCGATTTCCGACTTACGTCAAAATCGGTATACGAACAGTGCATAGCAATGTAACTCGTACGTAACTCGAGGACTCCATTATATTCCACCAGATCATAGAACTTCAATAGTTTCATTTTAGAAAACAATATATTAGATGGATGACTTTAATGCACTCTTGTTATGATTCTTATAGCTCTTTTCTGTAAGATAATAATAGGCTTTGTTATAGTTCTGCACGCTGTTGCCCAAACATCAACACAGTAATTCAAATGTGGTACAATTATTGCATTACACAGCAAATACAAGGCTTTATCGTTCAATAAGTCTTTCACTCTGTATAATACAGCCGTGGATTTAGATATTTTTGCTTTAACAGAATTTATGTGCTGCTTCCAAGACAGTTCATCATCAATAATTTTCACTCTGTATAATACAGCCGTGGATTTAGATATTTTTGTTTTAACAGAATTTATGTGCTGCTTCCAAGACAGTTCATCATCAATAATTATTCCCAAAAACTTTGTTTCATTCACTACATATTTCAACACCATTAATTATGAAAGGAACAGCAGAAGATATCTTTTCATTACTAAAAATCATATAGTTTGTTTTATCTGTGTTCAATGATAGCTTATTTAAATCAAACCAAGTTTGTATCTTGACAAACTCCTTATTAATTAACTCTAACAATTTTTCCAAGTCATAACTCGAATAAAAAAAAGTGGTGTCATCAGCAAAAAGGACACAATTGAGAATACCAGACACATCCATCAGATCATTGATACATAAAATAAACAACTTCGGTCCCAATACAGAGCCCTGTGGCACTCCACATGAAACACTACAGAGTCCAGATCTTAAATAATCTATTTGTACAAATTGTTTTCTGTCATGCAAATAGCTACGTATCCACTGCAAAGCAGGTCCTCTGATACCATATTTATCCAATTTTCCAAGTAGAATAGTATGGTCAATTGTATCAAACGCCTTTTTTAGATCAACAAACACACTAACACAATATGGTTTTTGATCCACTGCTGCAGTTACATATTTCGTCAACTCCATAAGAGCTATGGAAGTTGATTTATTTGATCTGAACCCATATTGACTGTTACTTAAAATGTTATGTTTATCTAGAAAAAGGTCAAATCTAAATACAAATAATTTTTCTAAAATGTTTGAGAATTGTGGCAGCAATGAAATAGGTCTGTAGTTGTATAGACACCTGTCACCATTCTTAAAAAGAGGAACACCTTAGCTATTTTCATTCTGTTCGGAAATATTCCAGATGAAAATGACAAATTACAAATATATGTGAATGGCTCGATAACATAACTTATGATTTCTTTTATAACCATCATGTCCATATCTTCACAGTCTTTTGATCTTATATCAGCAATTTTTTTGACTACCGGTACCATCAGTATTTCTTCCTTTTCGGTTCCCTTTAGAAACATGCTATTTACACTACTATTAATGGAATGACCTGTATTTGTGTCCAATTTTGGTATTTTTGCAGCAAGGTTAGATCCAACTTTCACAAAAGAATTGTTAAATCCATTTGCGATTTCACTTTCATCGTGGATTTCCACATTGTTTTCAACAAAACATTTCTTACATCCTGGAGACACTCCGTTGTTCTCCTACACTTACATTACCAAAACCTCTCTTTACTTGAGACATTTTATATATCCTTGCATACTATGAAAGTATTATGACTTTAGAAAGTGGCAGCTCAGCTAAAATGTATTTACAGGGCGGTATGGTCCAATGTGACTTGGTGGACAAGCCCCCCTAGTGGTCTGTATACTTTTTTTTGTTGTTGTTTTTAACACATCTCATTTTCAGTTGTTTTGGTGTTTTTGGTATTTGCAGCATGTTTTTTTTTTTGATTGTGTGTTTCTTCATTTATTTTCTGTGATTGAAGATTTATTTTCTGTTGCATTTGTTTTTTTGTTTAGGAGTTAGGATTATTCATGTGTTTGCAGCACGTTTTAACTGTTTGCTGTGCATTTAGCTGAGTGTAGCTTGTTTGCACCGGTCGTCCACCGTTGAGACGGGACTCCTCAGTGACTGACCATGAAAGATGTACCTCTTCTGGTGTAAGTTGAACTAGATTTTTACAGAAGCTCTCATATTAAAAATCAAAGCACCACCTAGTGGTCAAATATAAAAATCTAACGTTTGGTAATAAAGGTAGCCTGGTTAAAAAACCCTTGTCTTTCACTTTGCTTCGTACTAGCGTCTGGGACTTCTCCCATAAACAACGATTTCTCCGGTCGATTTTTGACCGGACCAATCAGAGAACAGAAGGCAGAGTTTTGTTAGTTTAGCCTGGCGAGGTCCAGGCTATTCAGATAAATAGCTCAGAAACCACTCGGTGGATATTTTTTCTGCTACCAGTGTGTAATTATGTCTTTAATTTACTGACTGTTGGCCTGGATGAAACATTTGAGATAAAATTCGATTTTTTATAATTTATTTTCGTAGCGCACCCGAGGCTGTTTGGAAAATGTCAAACCGAAACTATTTAAATCCAGCAGATTTGACCATTTCGTGAATCGATTTAGGAACTGTTAAGCTCAGGAACACTTCTGATATAACGTCAGCTAAGAAATATATTTTTTCTCAGCAAAGAAATAATAGTTTTTTACCTTCATTTCTTGAAAATTCCTTCGTGGCGGCAGTCATTTTAACTGACGACGTCAGTCGACGTCATTCAAAACTCCGCCTTCTGTTCTCTGATTGGTCCGGTCAAAAATCGACTGGAGAAATCGTTGTTTATGGGAGAAGTCCCAGACCCTAGTACGAAGCAAAGTGAAGGACAAGGGTCTGGTTTTAACCAGGCTATAATAAACGGTACAAAGAAAAAACATTACTGAAAGGAATGCATTATTTTATATGAGATTAAAAAAAGACAAAACAAAGGTTATTATTCAATTAAACTGCTTTTCTCTGATGTGGATCATCCCCATGTGTTTGTTTAAAGATGACTTCCGTCCAAACCTTTGTCCACAAAGATCACAAGCAAATGCTTTCTGTCCTGTGTGAACTATCATGTGTTTGTTTAAATCTGACTTGCGTCCAAACCTGTGTCCACAAAGATCACAAGCAAATGCTTTCTGTCCTGTGTGAACTATCATGTGTGTATTTAAATGTGACTTCCGTCCAAACCTTTGTCCACAAAGATCACAAGCAAATGCTTTCTGTCCTGTGTGAACTATCATGTGTTTGTTTAAATTTGACTTGTGTCCAAACCTTTGTCCACAAAGATCACAAGCAAATGCTTTCTGTCCTGTGTGAACTATCATGTGTGTATTTAAAGTTGACTTCTGTCCAAACCTTTGTCCACAAAGATCACAAACAAATGCTTTCTGTCCTGTGTGAACTATCATGTGTGTGTTTAAATGTGACTTCCGTCCAAACCTTTGTCCACAAAGATCACAAGCAAATGCTTTCTGTCCTGTGTGAACTATCATGTGTTTGTTTAAATCTGACTTCGTCCAAACCTTTGTCCACAAAGATCACAAGCAAATGCTTTCTGTCCTGTGTGAACTATCATGTGTGTGTTTAAAGTGACTTCTGTCCAAACCTTTGTCCACAAAGATCACAAACAAATGCTTTCTGTCCTGTGTGAACTATCATGTGTGTGTTTAAATTTGACTTCCGTCCAAACCTTTGTCCACAAAGATCACAAACAAATGCTTTCTGTCCTGTGTGAACTATCATGTGTCTGTTTAGATCACCCTTTCTGTTAAATCTTTTTCCACAGTCTTTACAACTAAATGAGGTCTGTCTTGACTGTCTTTTCTCGACTGAGCCTCCAGTTTTCTTCACTTCAACACATTCCTTGACAACCGAACAACTTGAAGACGTCACTGACTGACTTGTCTTGTGAAATTGTTTCCCATGCTCAGTGAAGCTGCAGGATTTGTTGACAGTGTTTACGCCTGACTCAGGAGCTCTGCTCTTCTTCCAGTCTTTGTCACCGTCTTCAGGTTCTGACCCAGAGTCTGATAAGTCTTTTAGCTGAGAGTCAGAGTCATTCACATCATCACCTTCATCATCCTCACTGACTTCAGTCTCTGAAGAGCTGCAATCATCTCCATAAGTATTTAGATCTGGGTTCCTGGTAGTCTCTGCTCCTCCACAGTCCTCTCCACCAGTTGATGCTTTCATCTGGTCAGCTGAACTGCTGGTTGGAAGATCTTCCTCTTTTACTTGGTGCTGATGAAGCTGTAAAAATAGACGTTTCTCTTCATCTTCCTCACTCTTCAAAGGAACAGCAGTGAATGCAAACCCGGGGTCATCAGTCTCTGTTTTCACACAAAACTGCTCTCCCTCTTGACTGGTCCACAGTTCCTCATCTTCCTCCTTTATGTTGAGGGTCTCTGGATCCTGTTGATCCACCCCAAGCATCTGTACTTCAGGAGCTTCTTTAATCAGAACCATCTGCTGAACATCTGCAGGGACCACAGAAAACGTGAACATCAGGCACAAATATAACTTTAAATTCACACATACAGCGATGCTTGAAAGTTTGTGAAGCCTTTAAAACTTTATAAATTTCTGCATAAAAATGACCTAAAACATCATCAGATTTTCACACAAGTCCTAAAAGTAGATAAAGAGAACCTAGTTAAACAAATGAGACAAAATATTATACTTGGTCATTTATCGAGGAAAATGATCCAATATTACATGATTTTTCCTGAGATTTGTCAAGCTGTTTTATCAGTAATGCACAAAAATAAATTAAATATTGACGAGAGCATGTACTTCCGGTTCCGGCGAGCTGACGAACAGCTGCTCCCTCTGGTCTCTCTGTAGTCTTTATCATCAAACTGACCCAGTTTTTTTGAATTGGACTAAAGTTGGTCCACCTTCCAACTGACTCAGAGAGCCGAACTGGACCGTCCCAAAAAAAAATTCCGGCCCAGGACCGGCCGCTACACTCCACCGGTCATTCTGAGCGCATCTTGCAAGCCAGGTGAGTCCTCGAGCTTGGGAGCCGTCCCACGAAGCCCCAGTGTTTCTTTGCCACTCTCACTGGATCCAAACTGAACTTCCCATCTGGATCTGTGGTTCTCCTGGTTCAAACAAGATTCGCAGGGAAGTTTTATGCTGACTTTTCTGCTGCCCTTTGTTTGTTTGAATTGGCCTCGTGGCGTGGGGGGAAGTGTACCTGGTCGAACCTGTGCCCCAGACCAGAACTGAACCAAGTTGGCTGTGGGGGACTTCGTTCTACATTAGGAATGTGCGATATGGCCTAAAATTCATATCACGATATGTATTGTGAAGGGTGGCGATAACGATATATATCGCGATATGTTTTTGGTATAAAAATTGCAATAGAAATGAAAAAAAAAAGCATAGTTTGTCCTTTTGCCATAATTTATTTTGAAAACTACAAAATAATCTCTATTAAGAAAATTTCACTACTAGGTCCAGAGTTTTTAAATAATTAACAACTCAAGCATTAGGCTTCTTTCTTGCAGTGCAAAACAGTGCAAAATATAAAAATATCTTGTGTAGTTTTAGCCATAAGTTTTAAACTAAAGAATATGTTGTTAACTCTTAACAGTTTCCAATATTGTCACTTAAGAAACGAACAGCAGAGCAGCA
This sequence comes from Garcialebias charrua, assembly GCA_038048925.1. Taxonomy (NCBI): domain Eukaryota; kingdom Metazoa; phylum Chordata; class Actinopteri; order Cyprinodontiformes; family Rivulidae; genus Garcialebias; species Garcialebias charrua. The sequence goes on along the minus strand of JBBPBX010055229.1, from coordinate 5,428 downwards.
TTTTACACTGAAAACACTTCACCCTCCAACCCTCTAGAGGGCGTCTCCTTCAGCTTTAAGGAGAGCTGACAAGGCGACCAGAAGAAGAACCAGTTTACTCTGTGGCTTTGACCAGAGGGTCTCGCAGTAAAATCACACAACACAGCGTTCTATTCACAGATCAGAGGGCAGGTTTCTCTAAAGCTGACCAACGCTTACTTTAACTTTCGACACACACAAAAAAAAACTTTCGACGGAACGCAGCGTTTTGCGCATGCGTCCGAATAAGGCAAAACTACGGCAAGCCGGACGAAGTTAGCATATAGCTTCAATACTTAGCACTCGAAGAAAAGACTTTAACACCACTTATGCACAGTTTTAAACTAAAAAAAGTTTAGATTAAATCTGACAACTCTAATTTAAAGCTGACCAACGCTTACTTTAACTTTCGACAACAACAAAAAAACTCGACGGAACGCAGCGTTTTGCGCATGCGTCCGAATATGGCAACACAAGCCGGACGAAGTTAGCTTGTAGCTTAGCACTCGAAGAAAATACTTTTAACATCACTTACGCACAGTTTTCAACACAAAAAAGTATCGATTAACTCTGACAACTTTGATTGTACACTTCAACACCACTTATGCACAGTTTTAAACTAAAAAAAGTAAAGATTAAATCGGACAACTGTGATTTTCTGCGGTTAGCCGGTAGAAGACAGATCTCTATCGTAGGCTAAATTTATATCGTTTATACCGTGTACCGGTTATACCGCGCATCCCTATTCTACATTAAAGCCGGTCTCACCACCGTGGGAACCACTGCTCTCACCTGGAGTCACTGGAGGTGACGCGCGGCTGCTTTGAAGTGCTGCTGAAACTGAACAGGAGCAGAGATGGGCAGTAACGACTTCAGCCTCTTCGTGGGAAGGTGGCCTTTCGTGCTATGGTGATCGGACGAGCAGAGTGACGTGAAGCGCGGAGTGGCTGCAGCTGCGCTGTTTTGGTGCTTGTTTTCCCGCTGCTGCTCCCTGCTGACCTGAAACAGGCTTGGACCATGCCTTTAATTTCAGGAGGATCTTCTGGCAGTTCACTCTACTATCCATCCATTAGGGCTGTGCGATATGACGATATATATCGTGGGTACGATAGAAACGTGTCTATCGTGCTACTTTCCTTCTATCGTCTCTATCGTGATAAATAAGAATAAAAAAATAACTGTCGCAAATAAGCTTCATTTTGTGGTTTTGCGAGATGACGGCGCGGCTTTGTTTGACGCACGCGCGGGTTTGCGACGCATGCTTTACGTTGTTAAACTCGAGAGCAACAGAGCCGCAGGCGCATGAAGCCGGTGTCTCAACAAGGAGAAAACAGCTGCACAGGCAGCCCAAGAAGAATAACTTTTACCAAAAAGAGGGGGAAGCTCACCTTGTTAGCTTCCATTATTTCGCTCCGCTGAAACTCTGAGACAAAATGGGTCCAGAGGACACGAACCCAGAGTCCAACCGAGTCCGAACTCGGGTCCAGTTAACCAATACAAAACAGACCAGAGACACAACAGAACCGCAATCAAACGCAACGTTTTCTCTTTTCTGTTTCTTGCTTTGTTTACTCAAACTTCAGAGCGGATTTCTTCTTCGTGAGTTTCATTAGCAGCTGTTGTTTTACCGCCACCTGCAGGAAAAATTTGGACCAAAGTAGAAAAGGAGTTGTTTGTTTGTTAGTTTATTCATTTTATAATATGAAATACAACAATTAACGTATTCATAATAGAAAAAAAATAAAATGAAAGGTAGCAGATGAAGAATAAATCTTATTAAATCTGCTCCTTATTCATCTAATAACAGTTCAAACAATATTTTCTATAATAACAAAATAAGTAAATAACTCAGTCAATTTTCAATTCACATATATCACACATTAAATTAGATTCATTTTTTTTTTAGCAATTCATTTTTTACCAGTTTCTTAAATACAAGGAATGATTTGGCTTCCTTAACATTTGTCATTTGGCATTAAGTCATTCCATAATCGTACTCCTTGAATTAAGGTAGATCTTAGGTAGATCTAGTTTCTACAAGCCCAAAACCAGAAAAGTTGGCACGTTGTGGAAATCGCAAATAAAAACAGAATACAATGACTTGCAAATCTTTTTCAACCTATATTCAATTGAACACACTGCAAAGACCACATACTTAACGTTCGAACTGGTAAACTTTGTTATTTTTTGCAATTATTAGCTCATTTGGAATTTGATGCCTGCAACATGTTTCAAAAAAGCTGGCACAAGTGACAAAGAAGACAGAGAAATTTGAGGAATGCTCATCAAACACTTATTTGGAATATCCCACAGGTGAACATGCAAATTGGGAACAGGTGGGTGCCATGATTGGGTATAAAAGCAGCTTCCTTGACATGCTCAGTCATCCACATAGAAGGATGGGGCGAGGGTCACCACTCTGTGAACAAATGCGTGGGCAAATTGTCGAACAGTTCAAGAACAACTTTTCTCAACGAGCTATTGCAAGGAATTTAGGAATTTCACCATCTACGGTCCGTAATATCATCAAAAGGTTCAGAGAATCTGGAGAAATCACTACACGTAAGGGGCAAGGCCGAAAACCAACATTGAATGCCCGTGACCTTCGATCCCTCAGGCGGTACTGCATCAAAAACCGACATCAGTGTGTAAAAGATATCACCACATGGGCTCAGGAATACTTCAGAAAACCACTGTCAGTAACTACAGTTCGTCGCTACATCTGTAAGTGCAAGTTAAAGCTCTACTATGCAAAGCAAAAGCCATTCATCAACAAGATCCAGAAACGCCGCCGGCTTTGCTGGGCCCGAGCTCATCTGAGATGGACTGATGCAAAGTGGAAAAGTGTTCTGTGGTCTGATGAGTCCACATTTCAAATTGTCTTTGGAAACTGTGGACGTCGTGTCTTACGGACCAAAGAGGAAAAGAACCATCAGGACTGTTATAGGCGCAAAGTTCAAAAGCCAGCATCTGTGATGGTATGGGGGTGCATTAGTGCCCAAGGCATGGGTAACTTACACATCTGTGAAGGCACCATTAATGCTGAAAGGTACATACAGGTTTTGGAGCAACATATGCTGCCATCCAAGCGACGTCTTTTTCATGGACGCCCCAGCTTATTTCAGCAAGACAATGCCAAGCCACATTCTGCACGTGTTACAACAGCGTGGCTTCGTAGCAAAAGAGTGCGGGTCCTCCCCTGGCCTGCCTGCAGTCCAGACCTGTCCCCCATTGAAAATGTGTGGCGCATTATGAAACGTAAAATACGACAACGGAGACCCCGGACTGTTGAACAACTTAAGCTGTACATCAAGCAAGAATGGGGAAGAATTCCACCTGAAAAGCTTCAAAAATTGGTCTCCTCAGTTCCCAAACGTTTACTGAGTGTTGTTAAAAGGAAAGGCGATGTAACACAGTGGTAAATATGTCCCTGTGCCAACTTTTTTGCAATGTGTTGCTGCCATTGAATTCTAAGTTAATGGTTATTTGCAAAACAAAATAAAGTTTCTCCGTTCGAACATTAAATATATTGTCTTTGCATTCTATTCAGTTGAATATGGGTTGAAAAAGATTTGCAAGTCATTGTATTCTGTTTTTATTTGCGATTTGCACAACGTGCCAACTTTTCTGGTTTTGGGCTTGTACTTTGGTCCAAATTTCCTTGTTCTTTTTGTTCACATTCTTAGAAATGTAAAGTCTTATCTAAAAGACTAGAGAAGATAACTCCTGTTATTATACATCCAGACCAAACCGGATTCATAAAAGGAAGACACTCAGACACAAATACACGAAGATTATATAATGTAATAGAGTATTCGTATTTTAAAAATATTGAAACAGCTATTTTTTCTTTAGATGCTGAAAAAGCATTCGATAGAGTAAATTGGAATTTCTTATTTGCTACCTTAAATAAATTTGGATTTGGGGATTACTTCATTAACTGGTTAAAAATATTATATAGTTCACCAACAGCGTGTGTCAGGACAAATAATCAATTATCTTCAAGCTTCTGTTTACAGAGGGGCACCAGGCAAGGTTGTCCACTTTCACCAGCATTATTTGCTATTTTTATTGAACCGTTAGCAGCAGCAATAAGGCAAAGTGTTGATATTAAAGGCATAAAGGGTAGAAACATAGAACATAAAATGAGTCTTTATGCTGACGATGTTTTGCTTTTTCTTGAGAACTCAGGAAACTCAATATCCAATGTTATCAAGTTAATAAACTCATTTTCAAAAGTTTCTGATTATTCTATAAACTGGACAAAATCTACAGTGCTTCCGATAAATTGTGTGTTTAATAATTCTCTTAATGAAAGACTACAATCAGGTAATATTAAATATTTAGGTGTTAATATCTCTCCTAAATTGGAGGATTTAATAAAATTAAATCATATCCCACTATTAAAGAAAATTGAAGACGATCTTACTAGATGGAGATCTCTACCCATATCACTTATGGGAAGAGTTGCCTCAGTAAAAATGATGGTGCTGCCGAGAATAAATTATTTATTCTCAATGATTCCAAATAAACCTTCAAATGAATGGTTTAAGTCCCTGGACTCTTCTATATCTAAATTCCTTTGGAACAATAAAACTCCGCGTATTAGTTTAAAAACATTACAAAAATCTAAAGATACCGGAGGATTAGAACTTCCAAACTTTTATTACTACTATTTAGCAAACAGATTACAATATATATCAAAGTGGTTAAAACCGAATGCACTAGATGAAACTTGGATAGATATAGAACAAACTTTATGTAATAATATTAGGATTTCAGATCTACCATTTATCAGTACAGATTTAAAAAGACATGTCTGCTTTAAGAGCATCAATATTAGCTCATCTCTGACAGCATGGTGGGAGTATCTGAAAATGACAAAGTCTTCACTACTCCCATGTAGACATACACCTCTCTGGAACAATCCTGACATTCAACAAGAAAATAATATGTTAAATTTCCCAGGTTGGAGAATGAAAGGTATTGAATGTCTGGAACACATATTTGAGGGTATAGACTTTATTCCATTTAATAAATTAATAATACAATATGACATTGATAATAAATATTTCCTACAATACCAACAAATTAAGTCAATTGTAAAAAAGAAATTTAAGCTTAATAAAACATTGTTGGAAACACCAACATGTGTGTTAGAGTTTATTAATTTTCAACCACCCAAATTATTATCTAAAATATACAAAAAATTGTCTAGAATCGATGACTCGATAGCACTACCTGTTGAAAAATGGGAGTCAGATTTATCAATCAACTTTGAACAAAAAATTTGGTCTCAAGTATGTTCAAATACTTTTAAATTGACTAGAATCTCCAATTTACAATTAATACAATATAAGGTTCTCTATAGAGTACATTATACAGGGGAGCGAATGTTTAAGATGGGCTT
>JBBPBX010055228.1:0-23178 GCA_038048925.1 Garcialebias charrua | reverse complement strand
TTGGACTGTCTTCAACTGTATTACTCGCATGTAAACAAACAGTGTTTCCGGTCAACCGGAAGTCGTGTGCACATTTCGCGCAAAGCGTCATGGGGCGTAGGAATAAGGTGGATAGAGTTGTGAAATTGTTAGTAAAAAAGTTAATCATTTTTTGTTGGAATTATTTTTCTTCTGTGTGTATTTCTTGGGCTGACATTGTCTCAAATTTCACATGATTTTATACTAAACAAATCTGAAATAAGACTATAAATTTGTTAAATCTTTTGGGAAAATATTTTTGACATGTTTAACCAATCATCTTTAGCCAGAAGCTGGTCCATAAAATCCAATAGGCTGGTCTCTAGTTTAAAAAAAAAAACTACTAAAAGTTAGGAAGAATTTATATCAGAGGAAAATACATTTATTTATGATTTTCATTAATTGAAGAAAAATCTATTTCAAGAGGGTGATATAGAGAAATATTTTGGGGGGATTTTTTGGGAGGGGGAAACATCTTGTGAACATATATTCAATAAAAAATATTATGCAAGTGCTATACTTAAGCAGAAGTAAAATGGAAAACATCAATGTCAGAGGTCCAACTGTGAACTAAAACAGAGTTTATCACACATCAACAGAAGTGGCTCAGAATTGGGTTAAACAATGGTCTTTAAATTTGTGCAGATTATCTAACTTCAGGCTGGATAACAGACCGCTGAACCAAATAAGGTAAAAAACTACTTTTGGCACAAAGCTAAACAATAGAGCTAGAAAAGATAAAAGGAAATTCTAATATTGATGATCTAGAGTACTTTCTGTATGTCTTCACATTTGCATTGCTGCTCATACAGTATATTGTGCAGCATTTATTTTTGGGTTGTTTTGAACAAGGTTTCCCCAATTCAAAAGTCAAGAACAACCAGCCAGATCAATATAAACTAATACAGGTAGTCCCCGATTTACGAGCGAGTTCCGTTACAATGAGGCGCTCGTAAACCGGAAATCTCGTAATTTGGAACGGCCGCCACGTGTCTCGTAAGTCCGGAATTTCGCTCGTAAATTGGAACGGTTTTGCTAGCGCGACTACAAACACTCGTTTTTCATCGAAAAACTGCTTATGAGTGCATAAAAATGATCGGAAACGTGTGTCCACATGTTTAGCTAACGAACTGTGGTGAAAAAACACAGGAAAACTCAGTATTTTTTGCGTTTTTTCCAAAAATTCGCCAGCTCGTAAGTCCGGAACCTCGTAGATCAGAGCGCTCGTAAATCGGGGACTACCTGTACAAGGTTGCATATAATGAATTCAATTTATAATGCACTTTTGCAGTACACTGTTTTGTTCATATTACATATGTTTTGAAATAAATGTATATGAAACAATGACTAGTCCCCAAAGGGATTTAAGGTACCCAAAGGTGACTTTACTCAGTTTGTGTATCTGTGTAAACCTATGTAAAACTTTCTTAGAAATAGACCTTTACTAAGCTGCTTTTCTACATATGTGAATGTTCTTGTAAAGTGTCCTGAGACAACTTTGTTGTGATTTGGACTTTTTAAATAAACAGAATTGAATTGAAGTCTCCAAAGGGATACAAGGTTCCCAAAGGTAACATTAAGCAGTTTGTGTATTTGTGTAAATCTAAAGTCCCCAAAGGGATATAAGGTACCCAAAGGTGACTTTAATCAGTTTGTGTATCTGTGTAAATCTAAAGCCCCCAAAGGGATACAAGGTTCCCAAAGGTAACGTTAAGCAGTTTGTGTATTTGTGTAAATCTAAAGTCCCCAAAGGGATATAAGGTACCCAAAGGTGACTTGAATCAGTTTGTGTATCTATGTAAATCTGAAGTCCCCAAACGGATATAAGGTCCCCAAAGGTGACTTTAATCAGTTTGTGTATCTGTGTAAAACTCAAGTCCCCAAAGTGGATGAAAAAATTCCCCGGTCCCCAATGTGAGGGTAAAAAACAATTTTATCAAAAAATGATTTAAACAAAATTTTCAGGTGACCTTTGTTTTCAGTAAATTTAGAGTAAAAAAACCCACTTAGCAGTTTGTCCCTAAACCATTCAGAAAGGGGTGTCCCCTAAAGTAGGGAGTTAAAACATGCGTCCCCAATGTGGACTTAGGTAAGTTGTGTGTGTTTGTGTGTGTGTGTGTGTGTATAAATTATACTAGTACCGTCAACATCAAAATGTGGGTGGAAGAGGTGAAACAACCACACCTGCCTCCACCCTCATTTGCCCTACTCTGGGCCCCTGAGCAAGGCCTTTAACCCCCACCATTCACTCCCAAAAAAACAGGTATCTCTTGAAAATTAATTCTCGTGACTCAATGAGACTACCTGCATAAATAAAGGGTAAATGAATTTTTTATAACAAATATGTAATAATTAAATACTGTATATAACAAATATTTGTAAATAATAAATATGGACACATGTACACAGTTCATTGCAGGTATATAAATGCAATGAAAATAAATAAATACAAAAAAAATGTTTTTCTAATATTAGGATTCACAATCTTGAGATTGATCAAATGAGGTATAATTTACAGCTGTAGCTGAGCAGACCTGGGAGATCAGATGTTACAGACTTGGATCTTGACAGCCTGCCTGTTCTTCTTGTCCAGACTCTGGTTTTCTGGTCGTGAGCGATTTATTTACTTATTTTGTCCGTCTGGGTTTGAGGTATATATATGCAGCATACTTGTCTTTCTAAGGTTCTCTTGTAACACATTGTGGTTTATAAACTTGTCAGTGGCCAACAACACATATTTTCTGAAGTTCTTCCTAACACAACAGAACCATGAACTATATTTTGAAACTGCAGGTTTTGACAGAGGGGAAAGATAGAGGTTAGTGTGATTAAAGCTGGATACCAACTTCCCTGTTAGAAGTTAATAGGAGAAGGATTAGATTTGTCATATGCACAAAGGAGCACTTACTGTGGTTTAGCACACTTCACTGCTTGGGAGGAATTTTGTGAAGCGAGTGTCCATGCTATTCGGGATGTTCACGGGACAAAGTAATATGAGAGCCGTATCAGCTCAAGAAGCGCTGAGCTCATTTCTCAGAAATAACACCCTGCAAGAATAAATATGATCAAAAATACTTGCAAGAGTTACTGATGGAGCAGAACACAGGCGTGTTGTGCACATTGATCTCAATGTATGAGGGTCATGAAGAATTTTTACGTTAACACTGGAACAGCATTGCTTTTTCTTTTTTTTCTTTTATTTCACCAAATTATTCCAGACGCAGGAGATGGCTGTCTTATTAGGTCAGCTGAAAGTCGAAAATTAGCACAATTCCCTCAGGCTAGGATTTATCCCACATCTCATACAATTACTTTCCTGAGATAATTGCTGTGTACAGTGAAGAGACAGGAGCTAACGTCTGCTGCAAATGCTTCAGCATTCCTGTATCCATTTCATTTGTGTGCTTCCTCACTGAGAAGGTGGAGAAAATAGAAATTGAGATACTAACATCTCTCGTTTAATTCCAGCTTTGAGTTCCATCCCTCAAGCCTGGCTCCGATAAGTACTTACATACGCTACAAAGAGTTTGGAGTTGAGAGAAGTTTTTCATGTGTTGTCATTTATAGCCTTATCATCTTTAATAACCAGGAGGGATTAGCTCCACTGCCTTTTTGATCCTATAATCCAGGCTCTTCAAAATCCTAAACTTTATCGGCTTGCCTCCCCACTGGACTCGCTGATCTGCTGGGAAAGACAGAAATTGACCTCAAATGAGGTGCTGTCCTGTGAAATCTCCCGACAGGTGACAGCAGTAATTCATGGCAGAGGGGAAAACGGTTGGTCTAAGGCAGCCACAAGATGAGTCTGTTGACTCATACAAGGCTCTTGTCAGAAGAGATTAAAGGACCTCATAAAGATGCCATTGCATTTTGCAGAGCCATATGACTCAAGGCTCCATTAATCATCACCATCCAGCCCCAGTAAAGTAATTGCATCGGAAGATGAAAGCAGAGAATCTTTATCTTTCCACCTGTACCATCCATTGCTCTGAATATCTGCCGCGCATGGTTTATACCAAAAAGGAAAATAGTGAATAATGTTTCTATTCTGCATCCATACATAGCTACCAAATAATATTTTCACTCAGAGCAAGGGAAGGGAGTTCCCTGCATCCCTACACCCACAGTCAGGTGTACTGTTCCAAACAGCCTCTCTTACTCTCTTCATTAACATGACACAGGCTCGAGGGCAGCTGTGGCTGAGTGGTTAGAGTAGTCGCCCACCAGTTCAAGAGTTGGGGGTTCGAATCCACCAGCAGTTACATGCTGAAGTGTCCCTGGGCAAGACGCTGAACCTTACATTGCTTCCGATGCGTGTCCCATCATTGTATGAATGGGATCTAAAGCACTGAGCATACTCTTTAGAATGAGTTGTTCAATTAGCTTTGTAGAGATTTAGTAGAATGGGTAAATGAGGACACAGATTGCAGTGTAAAGCATTTTAAGTGTCTTTATAAGATAGAAAGGTGCTATATAAGTACAGTCCATTACTGTTGCATCCTCAGGATTGATGTTCTATTTTCATGTATGGTCCTCCTCTCTCCACTGCAGAGTTTCAGATGGATTGAACAGGACGTTTTCAGCGTCAAGAGCAGCGACTTGCGCTCATACGCTGGAACTAATTAACGAGCGCAGCCTCAGTTCATGTTAAACAGCATCTGAGAGCAGGGACAGACAGCATCTTAATTACATTGTTCTGGGGGACAAGAATAACCACAAAATGTTTCAGGGTCAGTGTAGCAGGGATCTGGAGCTAACGTTTGCATGCACTTCAATAAGTGTAGGGTTACTGAAGTCATCACCTTGTTTCTTTTGAAGATTTATTTACCACCTTTGTATTATCTGCGTGCGCATACAACATGAGCAAAGATGGGCATCCATACACAGCTGTCGACCCTTGGCTTTGGAACCATTTAACAGTGGAATTTAAAGAGGTTTGCATCATTACAGAAAATTTGTAGTGGCAGAATATTTGCATACGAGTGTCGTATTAAAGTCCATTCATCCATTATAACACACAACAACGACACACTGTAAATAGTGGTCTTAACCTCAAAAACATATTTACCTATGTGCCAGAACACCTGAAGCCTCATGTAAAAATAATTCACAGATTTCATACTGAAAGTATGGGTACAGACCAAATTGGAAAAGTGCATACAAACATACACACTTTTCCACAGTGGCGTGCACATGAGTTCATGCCAAGTTCATGTGTGTGTCACTGCTTCAGCTGAAAATATGCCATAAAGGAAGTTTCTTTTCTTCTTTGGTGTTTTACGGCAGATTGCATCCACTCTGTTGCATTACCGTCTCCATGAGACTGAACCCCATGCCTACATTTCCATAAAGGAAGTTTCACTGACATGAAACATAAATCTGTAAATCTGCGTTCAATTACTCTGAGGCTTTCTCAAGGACCTTGATGTGTGACACAAAAAAATGGGTAACACTTTATTTGAAGGGGTGTTCATAAGGCTGACATGACACTGTCATAAGCATGACATAACACCTGTCATGAACATGAATGAGTCTTTATGAATGTTCATGGCTATTGTCATTAAGTGTCATTCGGTAAATTATGACACATTTAATGCAAAGTTGACATTGGTCAAAATGTCTTTGTCATGACAAATTTGACATTAACCAAGATAAAAATGTATTTGTCATGACAACTTGACATAGAAATATCCAAAGGTGAGCACAGACCGCTAGAGAGCGCTAAAGCGCTAATCCACTTACAGTGGACCTAAACTTTTTGTCAGCGTTTTTGTGGTTTGACTAACTTTTATAATTCATAAGCGGATTTGTGCTATTTTTATTTAAAATGCAGTACCGCTAATAACTAATTATCTATCAGTAAAAACCAATAAACTTATTTACAAGCTCTTATGCTGGCTCCGTAGCTGCTTGTTTTACCTTTTTCCCCACCGTAAAGAGCAGAGAGGAGGGAGGGTTGGAGGGGGAGGGAGCAGAGCGGAGAACAGACTCGGATCTACCATGTAGGCAAATGATGCCGTTGCCTGGGGATCCCAATCAGCATGGGGCCCCGGCCCCGCCGCACCCCGGCCAGTCACCTACATCCCTAACATTGATCCTGCTTGTTAATGTACATTTAACATAAAAATAATTATAGTTACGATGAAAATGATCATTAAATACGCAATACAAAAACCGGTCGATTTCTTTATCCCTACTAAAAATGGACTATTCCATCTTGACATCTTCCGGGTCAGAGGTGAACTCTGGGGCTAATTCTGTGGCTAGCTGGTTGTTCTGGGTTTCTTGGATAAATCCGCAGAGAACCCCGCTGTTTCAAGCCAAATTAACGCGGCCGGAGGATTTTATTGTGTGTTTTGTGTCGACCACTCGACGGTGAGTCGTTAGTTTTATGTATTTTAGTTACTTTTCATTAAATCTGTTGACTGCCTATAGAATCTTGACATCTTCCGGGTCAGAGGTGAACTGGACGCTAACTCTGTGTCTGCCTGGTTGTGCTGGGTTACTAATGGATAAATCCGCAGAGAACCCCGCTGTTTCAAGCCAAATTAACGCGGCCGGAGGATTTTATTGTGTGTTTTGTGTCGACCACTCGACGGTGAGTCGTTAGTTTTATGTATTTTGGTTACTTTTATGTATAAATGCGGTGGCGACACACCCGTGTATTTGAGATTTAAAAGTGGTTTTAGGGATTAAAAGATCATTCTCTTTTTTGTTAATTTCGTGGCCGAATAGAATATATGTACGTAAAGTATTAAATAAATCCTTTGATTTTTGTAATTTCATCCTTTTAGGATCATTTTAGTTACTTTTCAGTTGGCAGTGTAGTGCAAATATTGCATAACGCTGCCGGCTACCAATTGTCGAATATAAATAGCGGATTAGATTAGCTTCCCCTAATTTTCATAAGACATTTGTGCTTTTGAAATTGTGGACCTAAAAAAATTAATAAGCGTTTTAGAAATTGTGGAACTAATTTTTTGATTAGCGTTGCCCACCACTGGAAATATCTTTGTCATGACAACTTGACATTAACCAAGATAAAAATGTATTTGTCATGACAAATCAAAAAGGCGTTCAATACAAGATCAACTGGACTTTATTTGTAACAGAAAACGTTTCGACTCCCATCCGGGAGGCTTTCTCAATTCCATGAACAACTGTGAGAAGTTTGGAGTTATAACAGAACCACGCACCATCATATGTAAATTTCAAGCTGAGGTAACACATACATGTAAATTGACAGATCACACCTTAACAGTAGGGGGTTCCCTTGAGGTCTCTGACAGAAGACACAACACTGTATGTAAATTGACAAAAAACAACTCCCAACCAACAAACAGAGGCTTCTCAAAGAAATTTGTTAGTCTAATTTACAGACAAGACACCTCAGTTCCCATCCGGTGTAAAACGTTTCGGAATCAGTCCCAAAACTGAGTTATCCATCCATCCATCCATCCATTTTCTTCCGCTTATCCGGGGTCGGGTCGCGGGGGTAGCAGCCTAAGTAGGGAGGCCCAGACTTCCCTCTCCCCAGCCACTTGGAGCAGCTCCTCTGGGGGAATCCCAAGGCGTTCCCAGGCCAGCCGAGAAACATAGTCCCTCCAGCTTGTCCTGGGTCTTCCTCTGGGTCTCCTCCCGATGGGACATGCCCGGAACACCTCACCAGGAAGGCGTCCGTGTGTCGGGGTTCTGTCCTTAGGGTGGACCAGCCTCTGTCCCTAAGGACAGAACCCCGACACACAAACAGAGTGGTGTGGTTTACGTAGTCCAGTGCAGCGAGGTCTGCTCAGACCGTTACATTAGAGAAACGAAGCAGCCCATCCACAAAAGAATGTCTCAACACAGGAGAGCAACCTTCTCTGGACAAAACTCAGCTGTTCACCTCCACCTCACGGACAAGGGTCACTCATTTGAAGACCAGAATGTGCAAATTTTGGACCGAGAGCACAGATGGTTTGAGAGAGGTGTGAAGGAAGCTGTTTATGTTAAGAGAGAAAAACCTTCTCTCAACAGAGGAGGAGGTCTGAGATTTCAGCTTTCCAAGACTTATAACTCAGTTTTGGGACTGATTCCGAAACGTTTTACACCGGATGGGAACTGAGGTGTCTTGTCTGTAAATTAGACTAACAAATTTCTTTGAGAAGCCTCTGTTTGTTGGTTGGGAGTTGTTTTTTGTCAATTTACATACAGTGTTGTGTCTTCTGTCAGAGACCTCAAGGGAACCCCCTACTGTTAAGGTGTGATCTGTCAATTTACATGTATGTGTTACCTCAGCTTGAAATTTACATATGATGGTGCGTGGTTCTGTTATAACTCCAAACTTCTCACAGTTGTTCATGGAATTGAGAAAGCCTCCCGGATGGGAGTCGAAACGTTTTCTGTTACAAATAAAGTCCAGTTGATCTTGTATTGAACGCCTTTTTGATTTATCATGTCCTGGACGACTGAGAATCTTCACCAGCATTTGTCATGACAACTTGTTGGAGTTGTTAACTGTGTTGGAGCATTTCATCTAAAGTCAGTATATTAAACATTTCAGAGTAAGTTACTACCATACTTTCTGCCTTTTAAGTCGCACTGCCACATAAGTCGCATCAGTCCAAAAATGTCTAATAAAGTGGAATAAAACATAAATAAGTCACTCCGCCATTATGCATCACCGCTGACACGTCGTATTTGTTATGCGTCACTGCTGACCACCCAGAAATGTGGGCTGGTGTTGTGTCAAAAATTGATTGGCTGCTAAATGGCGGCAGCGGAAGCATGCACAGGAGGACTTGAACAAGACTTTAACAAGATAAACACGTGCAGAGGGAGGACTCATGCATTTCAGGTGACCACCTGTTTCTCAGGATTCCTTGGTCAGGTGACCACCTTTCTTTCCAAGTGTCTCAGTCAGGTGACCATCTGTCCCTCAAAGGAGGCATATTGTATCTCTATTGATAAATTTCCAGACTAGGCTATCTCTTAGTTGGGCTTTGGCACACTGTTCTGTGGCCCTGGTGGACTCCTCAAGCTCTAAGGAATGAGGGTATGCATTCAGCATAAACGTAGGAGGTTTTTGATGTTGGGATGGAGATTATGAAAATACAGTTTTTTGACGTATTTATTCTCTTCCATTCCAACTTGTGATCCAAAAAATGCATGGAGTCGGTCGTAGTAAATGTGAGGATTTTTTTTAATCCTGTTTGACGTCCAGTGCATGGATGAAACCAGATGGACCTGCTCGTAACTGATATTCCTTCTCCAATGCCTTCAGAGGAGGGAGTAGTCACTTTGGATTAACTTTGTTTGACATCTAATAAAGCCATGGGGGTGAGAACGATCAATCAGGTAGATCTTGTCAGACAATGCTGTGTCTGGAAAATGCTTGAAAAAAAATCAAAGTCCTGGATGTACATTTTAACATTACTGTACTATCAAGGTCAAACTTTTCGTAGACCTTTGCAAAACTATGCAGAACCTTGAATGTTGGTCTTAATTTGCCTTTAGATTATGCATTGCGGTTGGAATGTGGTGCAGTGTTGTCAGTAGATCGGCTGTGTTTACCATCCTGGAGGCCATCTCCGAAGATGGTCTCACTTGAGTTTTGTTTCTTCATTTCATTTTGAAGATGTGCTATTTTATCATCTCTTCACTGGGGGGTTTTGTTTGAGAATGTTAACTATCTCTTTCAACTGTTCAAGTTGTTTGATTTCTTCCTTCAAGTCTCTTTTTTTTCTAGCTCAAGTTTGTTTATCTCATCTGTGTTTTGAGCTTCAAGTGTTTGAAGTTGGCATCCAAGAGTCTCAATGTCTTTACACAATTGTACGTTATAAAGTGAACACATTTAAACCTGTGTGAGCGGACGCGGACACACCTTGGCTGCCGCTGCTCCTCGTAATTTTTGCTCCTCGAGCTATCTTGTTACTTTCTGCTGTTTTCTTTTTCACAGACCCTTGTTGGGCATTTCTACCTTTCTACCTTTCTGTGATTAAGTTTTAGAGCAACTGTCTCTTCTGACTACGTTGTGGATCTGCAGACGTTACACGCTGCTGGTCAAAGCAGATGACCATTTGTCCTGAGCCTGGTTCTGTTTCTTCCTTCTAAAAGGGAGTTTTTCCTTTCAACTGATGCCATTGTGCTTGCTCAAGATGGGAGACCATAGCGAAGCCAAGATTTGACTTCTTTGCTGGATTCTTTAGATAGAAAACTTTACTAGTCTAACCGGAATTTTAGTAGTGGGGGCTGTCAACCTCCCGTGAGCTCTAGCACAAATTTAGCTTAGAGAACCACGTAGCTGCATTTATTGTTCGCTTACCTGCTGCCTTTGTCAACTTCTGTGTCCTCTGGACTGTTCTCGATTCTCTCCTGTACTCTGTCAAGGTAATGTTTATTCAAGTTACCTCTCACTGCTTCTTGTATATCTTTCTCGGAGCCGTGGGTCTGCTGTTAGCGGCTAGCTCCGTGTTAGCTTCCACCGGCTCGACAATGTTGACCTACTCCGCTTCTGAGTTGTTTGAACTTAACAACTGCTCCATTCCTCCTTCTGTTTCCGCCATCAAACAACTAGGACTTCTGCGTAGACCTTGTTATATCCATAGAAGCTCTCGAAAGAAAACCGTTTATTCTCAAGCGAGCTCTGAGAAAATTCCTTCTGTCTGGACTGAGAGACGTGGCGCACCTCGATTACGTCATCAGAACGCTGCGTCTGTAGTCCCTTGTAGTCCATAGCTCATGAAGTGGCAAGGAAAACGTGGAGTGGACTTCAGTCTGCTTAAAACGGTTAAAAAAACTTCAGCTCCAACTAGTATTAAAATAGAACTTTTCAATGTACAATCACTATCCAACAAATCATGTCTTATTCATGATCACATTCTGGAGAAGAACTTAGACCTCATGTACCTCACAGAAACTTGGCATCAACCAGATGTGTTCAGTTCTCTGAATGAAGCGTGTCCCTCTGGATACAGTTATCTGCAGAGAGCCCGCTGCACTGGCCGTGGTCTGGCAGTAATTTATTGCAGTAATTTAAAATGGTCTCATCTGGTTTCTCAGGACTTTTCTTCTTTTGAATGTTTAGCCTTCAACTTCAAAGCGCCACTCCTGATGAACGTTATATTGATTTATAGGCCTCCCAAACCGCATGTTTCATTTAACTCAGAGATGCATGACCTCCTCACTTTTTTCTGCACCTCCCCTGTGAAAACTATTTTTCTTGGCGACTTAAATATCCACATGGACAATTCCTCTTCACCTCTGGCAACAGATTTTAAGTCTCTTTTGGACTCTCTTAATCTTACCCAACACGTTGACGCCCCTACGCACAACAGGGGGCATACTCTGGATTTGGTGATTACTGACACTGTACTCATCAATAACTTATCTGTATATGACCTGGGTGTCTCAGACCACAGGGTCGTCTCCCTAGAAGTGCCTTCTTCTTCGCCTGCTTCAAACCCAAAAAGACCTATCCAGTTCCGTGACTTTAAAAACATTTACCCTGATGTTCTTTCTGCTGATCTTCACGTCCTGACCTCTGTCAATCATTCATCTACAAATGACTATGGATTACTACAACCAATCCCTCCGGGAGCTCCTGGACCTGCATGCTCCCTTGTAGACAAGACTAGTGTCTTTCTCCCATTCAGCCCCCTGGTACACTAGTGAGCTGCGTAAGATGAAGGCAACTGGCCGTGCTATTGAGAGACGTGTAAAATCATCTGGTCTCTGTACATAAGCAGGCATATAAAGAACATCAGAAAGCGTATGCCTATTCTCTTAGAGAAGCACGCTCCAAATATTATTCTAACATCATCAACACCTGCCCTGGAAACTCTAAACAGCTCTTCTCCACAATAACTTGTCTGCTTAATCCCATTAAATAAACTCCTGAAGACTCTGCTCAAAAATGCGACCTGTTCCTTTCGTCATTTAAAAACAAATTTGACACTATCAGATCTCAGCTCCACAACCTCCCTGATCTTAGTGTGCCATCTACCCTTCTGCATTCTGGGACCCTGAGCAGCTTTGATGAAGTTGTTCAAAGTGAGGTGGAGGCCTTCATCAAGAAAATGAAGCCTTCATCCTGCGCCCTGGATCCCTTCCCCTCGTCTCTCATAAAATCCAATCACTCTGCAATAAGCCCATTAATCACACAAATAATAAATCAGTCTCTACAATCTGGTCATGTTCCACTGCCTCTAAAAACTGCCATCATTAGGCCTCTTCTGAAGAAATCTAATTTGGATCCCGACATTTTTTCTAATTACCGCCCAATTTCACACCTCCCTTTTCTGTCTAAAGTGCTGGAAAAAGCAGTTGCTGCTCAGCTGCAGGACCACCTACAGCAACACTCTCTGTATGAGAAGTTCCAGTCTGGATTCAGAGCAGCTCACAGTACTGAGACTGCATTACTGAGAGTTACCAATGATGTCCTTATGGCTGCCGACGCTGGTTCTCCTTCCATCCTTGTCCTCCTTGACCTCACTGCAGCCTTCGACACTGTGGACCATAGTATCCTCCTCCACCGCCTTCATGTGGAGGTCGGTCTCTGTGACACTGTCCTGGACTGGTTCAAATCTTTCCTCTCCAATAGGCTGGAGTGTGTTAGTCTTGGCAACGCCACGTCCCAGTCAGTCTGTGTCTCCTGTGGTGTCCCTCAGGGGTCAGTTCTGGGGCCCCTGCTGTTTTCCCTTTACATGCTGCCTTTAGGTCAAATTATTAATCAGTTCAACATTTCTTTTCACTGCTATGCCGACGATACACAGCTTTACATCAGGACTGGAGCATCCTCATTTTCCCCATTGTCATCTCCATCTTCACTCACTGCCCTCTCTACCTGCCTGGAGGAAATTAGGGCATGGATGAATCAGAACTTTCTTCAATTAAACTGCTCCAAGACTGAGACCATACTGATTGGCACCCCTCACCAGGTACAAACATCAACTGTAACAACAATTTCCTTTTTCTGGACAAGACATCCCCCTCTCCACCTCTGTTACAAATCTTGAAGTTAAAATGGACTCTCATCTTACATTTGAAAATCACATTAAAGCTGCACTATGTAACTTTGTAATGCAGTCTGTAACTTTTCTAACAATATATTTTTAACATATTTCTTCACTCTGTCACTATCTACTGACAGACTGATGTTAGACAAAGTAATCTCTGAAAAAAACTATAGTCCCCTTGCTTCTCTATCAGCATTTATAAAAACACTAAAAACACAGAGTGACCCGCCATTAACCAGCCAATAAAAACAGAGTTTGTAACCAGCCAATAAAAACAGAGCTTGAATTTGAATCAGCCAATAAAAACAGAGCTTGAATTTGAATTTCAGCAGGGCCAGGGGGAGCAGAGCCATATATGGCTCTGAGGGGGAGGGATCAGAATGCTTTGCCTGTTGAAAATATTTCTAAGTTCTGCACTCTACAGAAAGTTACACATAGCACCTTTAAGCTTCTGTTTAAAACCTGCTTTTTCCATCTTCAAAACATCTCCAGACTTCGCCCATCCCTAACTTTTTCTGATGCTGAGAAGCTCATCCATGCTTTTGTCTCCTCCAGACTCGACTACTGCAACTCCCTGTTTATTGGAATCCCTGGTAAATACTTTCAAAAGCTTCAATATATTCAAAACAGTGCAGCAAGGATTTTGTTGAGAGTTGGCTTTCAGTGTGGCTGCCCCCCGCCTATGGAACTCTCTTCCTGACTGCCTGCGGGCTCCACAGTCACTGGTTGACTTTAAGAGCGACTTGAAGACCTTTCTTTTTAAGCTAGCCTACTCTGCCTCCTCATGATTCTATCTTTGACCTTAGTTGATACTGTTATTGGTTTTACTTGTTTTATCACTTGTTTTATTTGACCTTTGATTTTGTTGCACTTTGTAGCACTTTGAGATTTTCTTTAATGAAAAGTGCGTTATAAATTAAATTCATTATTATTATTAATCCTGTATCAGCTACACCATGTAGGCTATTTCAAGCCTCTTTGCGAGAAGGAAGGTAAAATAACCAAGTTTTTTTCCTGATATCTTTATTTTCACCTTACCTTCTAGATTAGTCCTGGTTTGAAGAGTCTAGGTGTTGTGGTTTCTGAGCTAGACCGGGTCAAATACGGTACAGTAGACTAAAAATGATGAAAAACTAACTTTGGTCAAGTTTCACAAATCAGAAAAACGTTTCACAAAGCTCAAACTTAGTTTTATATATTCTTCTATTAGTCTAGATAATATAGTCCTGGTTTGAAGAGTCTAGGTGTTGTGGTTTCTGACCTGGACCAGGTCTAATGTGGTCCAGTAGACTAAAAATGATGAAAAACAAACTTTGTGGAAGTTTCACAAATCAGCAAAACGTTTCACAAAGCTCAAACTTAGTTTTATATATTCTTCTATTAGTCTAGAATAATATAGTCCTGGTTTGAAGAGTCTAGGTGTTGTGGTTTCTGACCTGGACCAGGTCTAATGTGGTCCAGTAGACTAAAAATGATGAAAAACAAACTTTGTGGAAGTTTCACAAATCAGCAAAACGTTTCACAAAGCTCAAACTTAGTTTTATATATTCTTCTATTAGTCTAGAATAATATAGTCCTGGTTTGAAGAGTGTAGGTGTTGTGGTTTTTGACCTGGACCAGGTCTAATGTGGTCCAGTAGACTAAAAATGATGAAAAACA
This sequence comes from Garcialebias charrua, assembly GCA_038048925.1. NCBI lineage: Eukaryota > Metazoa > Chordata > Actinopteri > Cyprinodontiformes > Rivulidae > Garcialebias > Garcialebias charrua. Next base: position 8,506 of record JBBPBX010055228.1, on the reverse strand, counting down.
AACTTTGTGGAAGTTTCACAAATCAGCAAAACGTTTCACAAAGCTCAAACTTAGTTTTCTATATTCTTCTATTAGTTACAGGATGTCTGTATTGTCTTAACTTTAAGTTCTCCAAAAGAATCATCCTCCATTTACTCTTTAAAACTTTTATGTGTACCTCTTGTCAGCTTGTTCAAAGCTTGATCTAAGTAATCAAATTTGTCCGGCAGTGAGTCTTCACAGAGTTGGTTAGCTTCCATTAAAGCTATATTGATCAGATTCTCAGAGGTGGAGGCCTCCGTGTTCAACTGTCCCCTTCTTACAATGTTGTTATTGCTAGTATCACTCAGCCCTCTGTGAATAGCAAACAACCATCAGGGTGCTAACAATCTATCGTTAGGCTGATGGTCCTCCTTGATCATGTGAGCAGCTGGTTTCGGCTGTCATCAGCCAACTGGTCTGTGAGAGGGTGCTATTTATAAGACTGAGCTGAACACAGCACCTCAGACTGAGGAAGTCTTTCGGACGAAAGACGAAACGTTTCTACAATTTTTTGCTTTGTTTTGTTTTTTGAGTGTCCAGAGGACCAGACTTAGCTTTTTTAGATTTTTCTACCTGGATTATTGAGCATGCATCAGGGTAAAAGTTTATTTGTTTAAAAAAAATACAAAACAATCCCATAAATGATAAGAATACAAAACACAAAATGAAAGGCAGCAGAAAGAAGACAAAAATCTTATTATATCTGCCCCTTTTTCAAACAATTAGTTCAAAAAATATTAAACTTCAAGTAATATTAAACTTCAACTTCAACTCAAACCTAAACTTCAACTTCAAGTAACAAAACAAAGGAATAACTCTTTCTAATTTTTCTAACTACTGTAATACATTACACATTAAGCTATTTCATATGTTTAACAAGTTCAGTTTTTATCCTTTTATTAAATGTACACATTGACTTGGCATTTTTAACATCACTCTCCAGACCATTCCACAATCCTATTCCTTGGATTGAGGTAGTCCGTCCCTTCAAACATGTTCTCAAATTGAATTATAGAGCTGAAAAAGAAAGTAATCAACCTGAATTTTCAATACAATGAAATACAGTTTCAAAGCAAATGAATTCAATTTCAATTTAGTGAAATTGTTTTTTAAACCATACATATACAGTACCTGTCAAGTTTTGGATTTAAAAATAAGGGAAATTTTCTGCGGGGTACGCCGAGCCATCCCACTAGCCCAGGGATCTGCAACCTTTATGATCAAAAGAGCCATTTCTGCCCCTTTGTTCACTAAATTAAACGTTTCCGGAGCCACAATACCTGCTACAACTGGGATTCTCAACTGGTGGCCCACAGACCACTTTAAGTTTGTTAAAGGACAATTTTCTGACCTGTAGTTTTCTGGCCATTGTAAAGCTGAAAATATCTAATGATTTGTTGATATTTTTACATTTTAAGACTAAAAAAGACCAGATTATCATAAAGAAGGAAAAATAATGTGATCTTTCCCAATTAAAAAATAAAATAATGAACTATGCAGGTCTAGGTAAATTATTTTAATTGTGGAAAAATTAAATATCCTACTTCGAATAAATAAAGTTAACTTATGTTTTACTCCTTCTATTAGTTCTAGTATTCACACATTTGCAAAGGAAATGACAGGAAAAACTGCTAAAACTAGCCCTTTTTGTTGTTATAAGAACAAATAAAATTCAGTTTAAAGTTAGTTTTGATCAAAGCTTGGAAGAGCCACTGCTGAGGGACCAAAGAGCCGCATGTGGCTCCAGAGCCGCAGGTTGCAGACCCCTGCACTAGCCCAACCAAAGTCCAGGACCCCTTACATTTTAAGACAGGTTTACAAGAAATCTAAAATAACTACCTATCAGCCTCTTTCAAACCAGTTATGTGATCACAATCTGATAGGCCTATGTGCTTGACGGATTTTTCATGCTGACGGACATCGTTCCTTCCCCCATGAGAGACACTAAAGTCGCAGTTACAAATTGTGACCAGTAGGTGGAGCTCTCGCTCCTTTAAGTTATACACCAGAACAGACTTTTGGCAAAATGTACAAAATTTATTTACGCAATTTCATTAAAAACAATCATTTCTTTAAAACCCAGGTTTCCAGTCCACAACCTGGTCCCGGTAAAGCAGTTCCTTCCTTCAAAACAAGGATTCAAGTCCACAACTTGGTCCTTGTCAAACAGTTCTTTCCTTAAAAGCCAGGATTTCAGTCCACCACTCGGTCCCTGACAAGAAAGGAAGACTAAAATAAGGAAAAACACTTTAAACCATAGACCCAGTTGTTGCCGTCGTCCAGTTCCATGCCCCTTTCAACGGAGTCAGAGCCGCAATACTCTGTCCACACGACCTGCCCATCCAATACAGGTCTTGTTGAAAGCAGCCCAAACACACTGGAAAGCCAGGACAAGGCAAGACAAGACAGCAGAACATCCACAGCGCTGCAGCTCCAAACAGCAAACTCAGGTGCCTGAAACAGAAAACCCATTAATGTGGATTCATGAAAATAATTAAAATATAAATTGCAGGTACTTACCCAGAGGTGGACACAGCCAAACCTGGGAGGGAGCAGGTCAGCAGGCGAGGGCCCAACCGCACGCCACAACAAACCCCCACCCAGCCGGCAATGCCAGCAGAGCAACGGATCTCAGACAAGCAGACCCAGAGCACCAGCAGGATGAAGCAGCCACTAGAGCAGCAGGGAGGGAAACAAGACACACGCACCCCATAGCAGCCTAACCAGCTATAAGGGAGTCTGCCCCGCCCACTAATCATTGGTGCTCATCTAATTGCACCTGATGCGCATCAGCACCAGGTGCTCAGAGTAGAAGGGAGGGGGAAGTGGAACACCATCTCACCACATTCTACCCCCCTTTGTTGCATCGTCGCCCCGACGATGGACCTGCACACGTCAGTTTTGCATTCAGAACGCTACTTCAGAAATATGAAAATCAAAAGCAGCAAGTTTAACAGCCCAGCAGTGCTCCATGGCACCAAGCTTGGCTGAATAAAAATAACACAGCATTGTATCTAAATAGACCATACACCAATGGCCCAAAAGATACTCCCTAACTTGCTCAGTCATAGCCCATTTTAAAGCCATGAACTGAAGAACCAGCATTAGTGGGATCTTTCTCCACCAGAATCCCACCATGCGGAAACACCTTGCCACAAAGATTATCAAACTCTAAAATAGAGCTACAATTAGCCATCTTATGCCCTGAAGGGTTAAGACCTCAACTGGACAAGATGACAACCATTTTGACGCAGCTGCTAGTTGCAAGCCTGCTATTCCCCACCGGGGTCATTCCTCTCTACATTAGTGTGGTACTTTTGTTTCCTCCCCTGCTGCCCACTCTAGATGTTCAAAAAGATAGCAAGCCTCCTCCGCTGGCGGGCCCGAATACACGATTGGGCCTCCTTGATCCACTCACTGATCCCAATGCCAGTCATACCACCGGACATGAGACACCGTTGGTCCCTGGGCACAACCACCAACTGTCCAGCAACTACAGCGCAAACAGGCATGACACCACCAACCACAGCCGGGGAAGCAGCGGCGCCCGGCAAAACCCCAGCCGTCTTCTGCTGACCCGCTCCATCCACCAGCCGCTGCGCCACCTCCTACATACCTGCAGGGAAAAAGAAAAAAAAAGTAGAAAAGGAGAGAGAAAAAAACAGTAGAAAATAGAACTAAATCCACAAATAGGTCTTCCCTTGGACAACTACTGCTGTCTTGTCTTACCACATTTAAAAACACACCCAACAGATTAAAATAAAATAAAACATTAAAACTAAAATAAAAAGTCTGCCCAATGGTGCGCCCTACCAACAACGCCAAATGTGACCAGTAGGTGGAGCTCTCGCTCCTTTAAGTTATACACCAGAACAGACTTTTGGCAAAATGTACAAAATTTATTTACGCAATTTCATTAAAAACGATCATTTCTTTAAAACCCAGGTTTCCAGTCCACAACCTGGTCCCGGTAAAGCAGTTCCTTCCTTCAAAACAAGGATTCAAGTCCACAACTTGGTCCTTGTCAAACAGTTCTTTCCTTAAAAGCCAGGATTTCAGTCCACCACTCGGTCCCTGACAAGAAAGGAAGACTAAAATAAGGAAAAACACTTTAAACCATAGACCCAGTTGTTGCCGTCGTCCAGTTCCATGCCCCTTTCAACGGAGTCAGAGCCGCAATACTCTGTCCACACGACCTGCCCATCCAATACAGGTCTTGTTGAAAGCAGCCCAAACACACTGGAAAGCCAGGACAAGGCAAGACAAGACAGCAGAACATCCACAGCGCTGCAGCTCCAAACAGCAAACTTAGGTGCCTGAAACAGAAAACCCATTAATGTGGATTCATGAAAATAATTAAAATATAAATTGCAGGTACACTGTATTACCAAACAGTTGTACTAGCTCATAACTAATAAGTTCACAACAGTCAAATGTCGTTAAGGAGTTGACCGAACTATAAAGTTTTGAGCTCAGTTGAGATTTATGCCACTTTAATTGAAGAGGGCTCAATATTTCAGAGTTAATTTGTTTGGAACGCTCAAAAGTTTTAGAAACCAGTGTGACGTTAGCAACGTCATCACGTTCTGGTGGGTGGGGTCTATCTCTCCCTCGGGTGAGATGAGTCAGCCATCTTGAATTTGCCTCGATGCGGTGAATTTTTTTGCCAGCCTGTGGATGTGAACTACGGTTTAATTTGTTTTTATTTGTTTGCAAGGCGCATTTCCCACCCACCCCCGCTTCAAACCACCACCACCTCAGTTTTTCTCAGTCTTATTGTCCTCGTTTTCATAAGTGGCGTCTTATCATCAGCCCTGATTTGGTAAGTAAGACAACGTTATTTTATTTTTTTAAACTGAATTTCGATAACTAGTCTTAAATTATGAGCTGGGGATACATTTGTATAATGTGCACAGTGAATGCTATAACTTCAGAAGTCGTTTAATGTGTCAAATACGATGTTACTTCAACTACGGTTCGCGGCTTTTCTGGATGAACTACATTTCCCATAATGCATCATCATGTTTGCTCGGGACAAGAGGCCCGTGAAGCCGTTTGAAGCATGGATATCTATGGTTTGAAGCGTAACGTTATCTCTGCTTTACGGTTTCTGTCGGATTTCCCCGCTGTTCGCCGGTTCGGTCCACCTGCTTACCGTTTCGGTTATTTTTTCACTTATTAAATGTTTTTAACGGGAGAATATGTGCACAGCGGAACTAAATTTCCTGGGCGCATTTCAGCACGGCGCTATTATCTTGCAGCACGCTTAGCATTAGCAACCTAGCATGCATCTCGTGTGGGTGTGTGTACTAGCGTGAAACGAAAAATGCTGAACAACATACAGTAATGTGTCGTGATGCTGACCGAGCCTGTGTTTGTATTTCTTCGTAGGTTCAAGTGTGTGGTTGTGAGATCATCTCTAAACCGTTAAGGTAGGATATATTTAGAAATACTTCCAGTGAATTTGGTTTTATTTTATGTGTTATTTTGAAATGTGGGGTCCACAGGAAAAAAACTTTGATCACTTGGACTCTTTCTTAATACTTTGTTAACAACAAAAACCATCAATAACCGAATTGGAAATTCTAAAAGCCCACAATTTTGATGCTTTGCTTGTTAATAAATAACTTGCTCATTTTTGTAACATTTCCATTTCTACTATAATTAGTGTAATTTAGTTTATAATTGGTATATTTAAATCCTGCTATTTAGCATTATGTATTATTTAAGAAATGTTTTTGAAAATGAATAAATCATCTTTCTGCACATCTTGTGTACAGATATCGGGGTACAAAAGGTGAGAGACGTCTTGGACAGATGGCCAGCCCTACTTATGGATTCACAGGTAAAAAAATAAAATGTTGTACAGTCTGTTTTAAAGAATGACATTTAACTTTCCATTTCTAACTTGGTTCTGACACATCCCTAATACAAATGCACTTTGTTTTGCTATCTGCCAACAGAAAACTTCTTAAAATATCTTCACATTTCTGTTCATAATTCCTCTTTGTACATTTGTGTAATTGTGTCCATGTACAGGTGTTTGCAGAGTTCCACCGAATCAACAATGTTAACCTGCGCAATCAATTCTACAAGGAGCTGGACAGATACACGCCGAAACTCATAACCTTATTCAGAGACAAGGCCACCATGACGGGCAAGATAGCGGAGGAGCTAACCAAGCTCATGAGGGTGTATGACCTTCAGGTGAATATTGAACTTTGCATGATTCAGAAACAATTGTAAAACAGCAGCCATACTTTAAAGTGCCTGAACTGTGTCCCGAGGTTAGGGGATTATGCCATGAACACATATTCAAATCAGCTTCAATTTTAGGAAGTCCTAATAAAAACTGTTTTCATAAAATTTGATTTACAATTTTAAGTTTTTTCCTTTGGGAGTTATTAAAGTATTTGCAATACAAAGTTATTAATTTGGATGATAAAGGTTTGTATTTGTGTATACAATACTATTGTCATGGATATTTTTGGTCCATAGGAACAACATGATGTGACTATGAGACGGGCCCTCATCCTTCATGCACTTCCTGTATACCTGCGTGAAGATGCCTCCAAGTTCTTCATGACCTGTAATGTAAGTAATACTGTGCTATCCATTCCAGAGGACTATTCCATAAAGGAGGTTCAACAAACCTTGACTTTTTTCAATTACTTGCTGCAATCTTCATCAGAAGTCACGTGGTGTAACTGACGTGTCTGCCAGCTGATTTTAACCAAGCAAAAATCAGCTGGCAGACTTCCTGCCATTTGCTGGAAGTAATCCAAATGTGAAGGTACTAACAAACAGCACTGGTCTGATGAAAAAAAAACCTTTTAACTACACTCTGAACTCTGAGTTGATGTGTTATCCCTCCAGAAAATGTTTGCTTCCTGTTTTTCCCCTGTTGCCATGGTGAATCACAGTAACGGAGCTATGTTGATGGTGGCTTTTTACTAGTCGTCAGGCAGGAGCTCAACTCAAAGTCAATTTAACAAACTCCAGGGTTCCCACGGGTCCTTAAAAAAGTCTTAGTTTTTATTTGAAATTTTTAATTTCTTAAAAAGTCTTAAATTCACTGAAAATGTAGCTTTAGGTATTAAAGTAGATTAGGGTGTTTTAAGTACTGATAGATAAAAGGAGATCAATGAAAATAATGTTTGACTCTGTTTACAGTGGATATGTAGCTTCAATTTGTTTTAGAAGTAAACATAACAAAATAATCCAACTTCTCTTCCTACACGCTGCAGAACTTATGTGCAACGATACAAATAACAATAATTTCTTTGTCAAAACACCTAATTTCCCAAAATCTAGTCTGCAACAGTTATTTGAGGGATGTGAAAGATAAGTGTGAAACAAACATAAGATATAAGCAAAGACAATGGTTTAAACATGTAGCTAAGTTGCAGTCTAAGTCCTAGGTGCTAAGTGACAGTAATGTCTAGACATCATTAGCATAATTAATATAGTAAACTTGAAGGAATGAACTCATTCTTGTATTTGTGTTTTGTAGGCAGCAGATGGTCCAGACCTCACTGACACTCCGGTGGCTCTTCTGACAGTCGTCCCAGATGACACTACTGATGCAGCCATGTTCAGCCCTGAGAGCATTTTATTGTCGTGGAGGATGAAATGATTGCGAGTGGTCCCACAAATCTGGCTGACTCATTTGTCCTGCTCCTTGGGTACATCGAACGTAACTAACGAAACGACTGTTCAATTCATGCACTATACACGTTTAAAGATCCACTGACATCATCTTTGAACTTTGCATGAAATGTCACAAGATATATATCTTGTATCATTCAACTATGTTCGTTTTTGCAAACAAAATGATAAATTAATGAAAATTCCTTTCAAAGTGAGTTTAAAATTAAAAACCGTGTTTCTTCACGGGACATCTGACTACACGCGAATGCAACATCTGTGACGTAGGAGAACGAACCTTCAGTCTGCGCCCGCTAGGATAACATAACGTATTCTCTGCCAGATCGCCTTTTTTTTTAATAACTTGAAAAATGCAGGTACCATACGTTGTGTCGCATTTGAGTGTTCGAATATCATCAGTGAACAAGTGAGCCTTTTCACTTTCCCAAAAGATGTAAACCTTTGTCAAGTATGGAATAAATAAAGCTGCCCCCCCTCAGAGATCCCTCGCTTAACATAGTTGAATGATACAAGATATATATCTTGTAACATTTTATGCAAAGTTCAAAGATGATGTCAGCGGACCTTTAAAGTGTATGTGACATCATCTTTCTACTTTGCATAAAATGTTACAAGATATATATCTTGTAACATTCAACTATGTTTGTTTTTGTAACAAAAGGATAAATTAATGAAAATTCCTTTCAAAGTGAGTTTAAAATTAAAAACATGTTTCTTCACGGGACATCCGACTACACGCAAATGCAACATCTGTGACATAGGAAGGAGGACGTCTTTAGAACGCCCCTTTTAAAATATTCATGGCGGACAAGAAATA
>JBBPBX010055227.1:0-23179 GCA_038048925.1 Garcialebias charrua | reverse complement strand
AGTATATATTCTTTTTAATAGCCTCATTGCATAATGCCACTTTGTCTCTATACCAATATAAACTACCTCATACATATACTGTGTACATTAACCTCATATGCTGCTTTGTCACTCTTTACAAATGTCAAATGCCAGAACCTTCATTTATTTTATAGGTATACTTTTTATACTTTATTCTTCGGGACAGTATTACACTCTATTTCATTTTATGATTATGTTTATTAAAGGCCGTGTAAAGTAAAATTAAATGTGTGTTTTGAGTTTGTCACACGGCATAAATATGTGTTATTAATCACCCATATAAATCTGACTGATTAAAAACATTGTTTACCTTATAAAATTATGTCTCAAAAATAATGAAAAAACTAGGGGTGTAACGGTACGCTAAAATCACATTTCGGTTCGGTTCAACTACAAGGAGAGCTCGGTTCGGTTTATTTTCGGTTTATTTTCGGTACAAATTATTTTTATTTTTTTTACAAAATAAAGACTTACAAAATGTTTATTTTGAAAATATGCCAAAAATATGTTTGTATTGTAGTAATAAATAAAAGTGACCCATTTGGATGATATTTTAAATAAACAGCACTCTACAATAAATAAACTATATGAACAATAATAAAAATCTTAATAAATGCAATAACAGTCAGAACCAGAACAATAAGCAGCAACAGACTGTTTACAATCTAACTAATCAAGTTTTTGTTCAGTAGCAGCAGTGTGGCTGTATTTGTCCTCATTACTGTACTCACAACTTCTTCTTGGTGCAGGTGTTGGAACAGTTCAGAGTTCAGTTCAGTCATCACACACTTCTTAGCTGCAGGTGGATTTACCTCTGTCACAGACTGGAAATAAAAAACAAAAGAGATAAAAAAAAGTTAATAAGATTATGATTTAAAAAAAAAGATTATTTAGATAATAAAACAATACCTCTTGAACGGTTGAATCTCTCACTCTTCATCATCATGGCAGGGCTTTAATCTGGTCCAGGGCTTGTTGACAACATCAGTTAGTTTTTTCATAAAGAGCTGAACTTTTTGAAGTGTTGACGTGATGAATGTCTCATAGCGACGCTCAGCAACTTTAAAGCCTGCGCATATAACAACGTTCAGACAGATTCAAGATTTAAAAACTCATACAGCTTGTGTTATTGCTCTGGACCGCTCTGATTACCTGATGAAGTAGTTTTAATACAGCTGCTGTTCACGTTCGGATGAAGTAGTTTTAATACAGCTCTTCGTTCACGTTCGGATGAAGTAGTTTTAATACAGCTCTTCGTTCACGTTCGGATGACAGTTTCCAGCGCGTTCACGTGACGTGTTGCTGCTGCAGAGAGCTGCGTCACGCAGCTGCTGCAGAGTCTTCATGAAACAAAGTCCACACAAGCTGCGCGTGCGCTCGTCTTTTAACAAGAAAGCTATAACGTTCACAAACAGGAGACCGCACGAGATGCTAACGGCTAAATGCTGCGCGTGCCACGCGAAAATAGCTCCGTGCTGAAACGCGCCCAGGAAATTTTGTTCCGCGGTGCATATATTCCCCTGTTAAGAACGTTTAATGAGTGAAAAAATAACCGAAACGGTACGCAGGTGGACCGAACCGAACGTGGTGTACCGGAACGGTTCGGTAAACCCATTATAACCGTTACATGCCTAATATATATATATATATATATATATATATATATATATATATATATATATATATATATATATATATATATATATCTATATAGTCGCATGTTACAAACACTGTTTTTTCAGTACGCTGCAAAAAGGGAAAATGCTTCAAATAACTTTGAAATCCTGATATTTGTGTTTCAGCAACATGTTGGTGGATTTAAGATGAGAAAGCAGCAAACCAAAAATAAGCTGTAATTTTTCATTCAACCTTTATTTAGACAGGTTAATCCCATTGAGCCTCGCGAGGACTCATTTACAAGAGACCTGTTTTCAACAAAGAATGGCAACAGCGACAACAATAGACAATCATAAGAGAGGCATACAGAATTTTAAGAAATACAGCAAAATGAGATAAAAGCTTTTAAATCATCAAGTATGAAATTTGATGATAAACTTTCAACATTGATTTATGGTGGTATTAAACCAAACAGCTTGTTGTAAAATGATTGGAAACATGATTGAATTATCACAGAAATATTTTAACAGTAGAACTTCTAATTCTAATTACTAGTAATTAACAAATTACTAGTAATGTCAGTAATGTTAATAATTAATTAAATAACATTACTAGTAATGTTGGTTAACTCCAATTTTGTGGATGAAATGTGACTTTTTTTTAATTGAGTTTGCATAAACTCGTAGGTGGTCGGGTTCTGGAGATTGGTTTTGGCATGGCCATCGCCGCTACCAAGGTGGAGTCTTTCCCCATCGAGGAGCACTGGATCATCGAGTGCAACGATGGCGTCTTCGCCCGACTGGAGAACTGGGCCACGGCTCAGCCACACAAGGTGCAACTGACTTTATTTATAAAACGGACCCTACTTATCGATTGGTATTAGATATTTCTGCTCACATGCAAAGTGTTGATGTTTGTGCAGGTCGTTCCCCTGAAGGGTCTCTGGGAGAAAGTTGTCCCCACCCTGCCAGACAACCATTTTGATGGTGAGAAATAAACCAAGTAAACTTTGATTCAACACAGCATGAAGACATCCGTTATTGTCGAACTGAAGGTGCAAATGAAGCCATTTTGTAGCATCGTAGAGAAAAGAAAGGCTTTTTACGTGTGGTTGGTTCGCCTGTTTGATCGCTGCTAACGCTGCACCCCTCTTCTATCAGGTATCCTATACGACACATACCCTCTCTCAGAGGAGTCATGGCACACTCACCAGTTTGACTTCATTAAGGTACGTATTTAAAATAAACTTGCAGCAAATTATGCACAAGACGAGCGGGGAATTTCAGAATTATTATTTTTTGTAAATTTATTCATTTCAAAGTTAAAAGAACACAAAAAATACTACAGTATTTACAACACCACTTAAAAAAAACCATGAAATGAAAGGAAGCAGAAGAAGATAAAATCTCATTATGTCTGCCCCTTCTTTAACAAAATTAATTCAAACAATCAATTCAAACAAAAGTAATCCACAAAAAAATTACGCAATAAAGTACTCATCATACTTTATCATACACAAAATTTTGATACCAACCAATTTACTGTATATATATTTTTTCCAGAAATCTAATCTTAATCATTTTCTTAAACAAAGTCATTGATTTTGCAGCTTTGATATCATTTTCTAAACCATTCCACAGACCTATTCCATAAATTAAAGTAGACATACTCCTTAAACTAGTTCTACGCTGTGGCATAACAAAAATATCTGTACCTTTAAGATTGTAAGTACTTTTCCTTTTTACAAAAAACGTTTGGATATTTGAGGGCAATTTGAAGTTTTGAGCTTTGTACAATATTAAAAGAATATTATAGTCAACCAAATCGTAAAATTTCAGTAATTTCAATTTGCAAACATTTGATGGATGGTAATAATGCTTTCTAGTGATAATCCTTATAGCTCTTTTCTGTAAAATAAAAATAGGTTTAGTTACTGTTTTACATGCTGTACCCCAAACCTCAACACGATAAATTAAATGCGGGAATATTATTGTATTGTACAACAATACATTGCTTTATCGTTTAATAGATCTCTAACTCTATACACAACTGCAATAGACTTAGATATTTTAGTTTTTTACAAAATGTATGTGTTGTTTCCTGACAACTAATCACCAATAATTACACCCAAAAACTTTACCTCCCTTACCCTACATATCGTAGAACCATCATTCTTAAAAGGAACATCAATAGTTATATTTTTCTTACTAAAAATCATATAATTAGTTTTTTCCAGGTTCAATGACAACTTATTTAATTTAAACCAATATTGTATTTTAACAAATTCAGTATTTATCAACTCAAACATTTCTTCATTTAGAGATATATGAAAATCGTATGCTTTATTCTAATGAAATCAAAGAGTCAGACTTGTTTGTTCATGGCACATAGATGCCAAGACTATTTGATTTGATTTTTCTCGTGAATTTGAAGAAATCGTGCGTGTTTTTTCCTGCAGGGTCACGCTCACAGGCTGCTCAAACCTGGCGGTGTTCTCACCTTCTGCAACCTGACCTCCTGGGGCGAGCTGCTCAAGACTAAATACGACAACATTGAGAAAATGTTTGAGGTTTGTCCCTTTTTTTACGATTCAACCAAAATCTAACGTTGAGCAGAGTCAATTTAATTCGTTTGGAAATTGTGCTGTTTTATTTCTGCTTTTCTGCGAGAGGCTCCATTCACACGTTTATGCAACAAAAGCAGCATTATGTGTTGTAAGGTGTATTTAAATTGGTTTTATTTGGGACTATAAATTTAAAATCTATATATAAATTTGACTTTAATTTATGGTATTAGCATTTGGGGTACGGCGTATAAATCAATTACAATGCCAATTTTTATATTGCAGAAAAGAGCTATTAGAATTATCACCAGAAAGAATTATCATCATCCTTCAAGCATTTTGTTTTATCAAATGAAACTGTTGAAGTTTTATGATTTAATTGATTATAATATATTGTTAGTTTTGTATAAAGCTCAAACTAATGCACCTCCTTCTAATATTCAGAAATATTTTGTCAGAAGAACGAGTAATTATAATCTTAAGGGGACAAATGTATTTGTGAAGCCACCTTTTAGGACTAGTTCGAGGGGAAGATCTACCATAGTTCAAGGAATAGGGTTATGGAATAAATTGGAGTCTGATATTAAAGTGGTCAGATCAATGGTTGCATTCAAAAGAATGATTAAGTTTAAACGGTTAAAAACATATATTTAAATGAGTTGAAATTTAGAAGTTTGTGTATGATACCGAGGGTAGTAATTAATAATTAAGTTGTTCACTATTTTGGAAATTATATGAGTTGGTTGTATCAAGTGTTTATTTTTGGAGGTTAAAATTAGTTGATTATTAACTTTGTAATCAAAGGAGTTGTCTGTATGAATTGTTTATTGGAGAATAAGGGGCAGAAAAAATAAGATTTTTTCTTCTTCTGCCGCCATTTTATATATATATTTTTCTCTCTTATTGTATTGTATTGTTTTGTTGTTTTAATCATAAAATGAATGAATAAATATATCAAATCAAAACTAAATGCCTTTTTATATACTAAAAAAGTTAGTGTTTTACATTTTGGAAGTACGAAAAAGTCCATTTCTTCTCACCAAGTTCTCGGTGGGGGAGTAACTCTCAGAGCAGCCGAGCTCTGAATATCACGCTGCTTCAATTTCAAGGCCGCTGATAAATCGGATCAGACCGTAAGCTGCCTCACGCTGACCGGCTCTCCCTGTTAATGATTTTCAGGAAACCCAGGTGCCTCATCTGCTCGAAGCCGGTTTCAAGAAGGAGAAGATTAACACCACCACCATGGACATTGAACCACCCACAGAATGCAAATACTATTCCTTCAAGAAGATGATAACGCCCACTGTTGTGAAAGAGTAAAGTCTGAAAACACTACTGCAAACTTTTTATACTCGTATTCTGGTGCCTTCAACGCTCGGTCCATATGTTTCACTTCACAGTATTTCAATAAACTATCACACTCGGTTTAGTGGTTCTTGTTTTTTTATTGTTTGTATTTGCAAGGCCTGACTCGACTGGTATTTTAGTGCCACATTGCTTAGAATCCCCAACAACCTGGTTTTAGAAGCAGAAGTGAATTTATCACTGCTGCTTTTGGAAAAATATGCTTTGGTATAATTATAGTCTGCGCTGTCCTCAGGTCTGCAAACTCACGTTATTTATGAACGGGGCCATAAAGTGCTAACTCAGTAAACGTGTTCCTCCTACTTCTGGTGAAGAAGGAAGCGTTCAGATCTAAAGGAGACTAACAAACTAAAATTAAGCTTTGAAATAAAAATTATTTTTAATGTAAGGAACTAGCTTCCACAGTAAAACTAAATGTTGAGTTTAAGTTCTAAAGATTTCTGAGATGTAAAGTTTTGACAGGATCAACTAGTTTTAGGTGATTTGCACAGATTTTCAGACTAAATTTGAATGTGGGATGAAGATATTCATATTTCTCGTTTATTTTTGGTAGCCTATATCAATTAAAAAACCAGATAATTTGGATATTTCTTCGTCATTTACACAATAAAAAAAAACTGATCAGACCAGTAACCATTTATTAATTATAATCTTTTATAATTTTTAGAAATCAAATGGAAATCTGCATTAATTAAAATCCATGAATCAAAACTTATGTCAAAAAAATGTTTTTTTTTAAGACTTGAGCAAATTGTAAAATAAACTGTACCACTTTACAATAAGTCTCACCTTATAGATGGCTAATAGTTTACATTATTAATTATTCTATAAACATTTTATAAATCATTAATAACTGCTTATTATGCATTAAGGTTGACAGAGACAAAACTGACCAGTTTGTTGCCAAATAGTGAGACAAATCTGTTCACCTATACTGTATACAGTGCTGGGCAGCGCTAATCCAAAAATTAGTTCCGCTATTTCTAAAGCACTTATTAATTTATTTAGGTCCGCAATTTCAAAAGCGCTTATGTATTAGCAATGCTAGCGGAAGCTAAATGCTAACGCGCTAACGTGCAAATGGCGAACTACTTTTTAAATCCAGCAGATTTGACCATTTCGTGAAACGGTTAAGCTCAGAAAAACCTTGTGCTATAAAGTCAGCTAAGAAATATATTTTTTCTCAGCAAAGAAATAATTGTTTTTACCGTGTTTTGTTGTAAAGTCCTTTGCTTCTGTGGTCGCCGCCATTTTGAACAGGGCAAATGGCGAACTACTTTTTTTAATCCAGCAGATTTGACCATTTCGTGAAACGGTTAAGCTCAGAAAAACCTTGTGCTATAAAGTCAGCTAAGAAATATATTTTTTCTCAGCAAAGAAATAATTGTTTTTACCGTGTTTTGTTGTAAAGTCCTTTGCTTCTGTGGTCGTCGCCATTTTGAACAGGGCAAATGAGGCGCTGACGCGTCGCGTAGGCCGCTGAGAAACATCCATAAGTTCACCCTCCATGTTAAAAACTCTTCGTCTGACTCTTCGAAAACAAGCAATAAGGCTGCAGAGTAACACACTGGCTGCTAACTGCGCTCTCTCTAGCCAAGAGACTGAGGGGGACGCTTTTTTGTCACGGACCACATCCGGCGCTGACAGGATATGGTCTGTTAGCAGTCGTCCGGTTGATTTAAGAGCTCGTAAATAAGTTTTTTCGTTTTTACTGATAGATAATTAGTTATTAGCGGTACTGCATTTTAAATAAAAATAGCGCAAATCCGCTTATGAATTATAAAAGTCAATCCGCTGCAACGCTGACAAATTGTTTAGGTCCGCTATAAGCAGATTAGCGCTCCCCAGCTGTCTGGCGCCCACCTTTGCCTATATATTTCATATAGCGTTGTTATTTTAAACATTTCAGACCAAGTTATTACCTTGTGAGCACAATAAGCATTTGTAAACTTATATAATATTGTACTTTATCACTGCCTTATAAGTATCTAATATATGCTAAAAAATGCTTACTGTGCTCACAAGGTAACTTAGTCTGAAATGTTTAATATAACAACTCTAGATGAAATATAGGTGGCAGATTCGTCTCACTGTTTGGCAACATACTGGTCAGTTTTGTCTCTCTGTCACCCTTAAGCAGTTATTAAATTATAAAGTGTTTATAGATGTATATGTTATTAATTCCTCTATAAACTAATCAGGATATATGTGACAAGGGGAGCCTTTTTGTAGAATGAGACATGTTTATTTCAATCAATCAATCAATCAATCGTTTATTTCAATCAATCAATCTTTATTTATAGAGCCCTTTTAAGCAAATTTTCAGCTAAAAATAACTCAAAAGTAGCTGAAAATGTAAAAAGAAGCTTAAATTATCAGAAGGAAGTGGAGAGAGCATTTTTGTTGAATTAGGCTGAAATCTTTTAAATGAGTGCAAAAAAATGTGAAAATTTGCATAAAAACAGCCAAATGGTAGCTGAAATAATTGAAACTAGCAAACAAAAAAGCTGAAAGGAGCATAACAAGCTGTAATTGACAGAAATAAGTTAATTAGGCGGAAAGTAGCAGAAATAACCATGTACTTGATTTATCTAAAAACAGCTAAAGTAGCTGAAAAGGTAGAACAAGTTTAAATGAGCATGAGAAAGCAGAAATAACCCATGTTTGCACAATTAAGCTGACATAAAAAAATTAGCACAAAACTGGGAATTATCTGAAAAAAGCTGAATTTAGCAACAACAACAAAAACAGCTGAAAGGTAGCTAAGTGAGCAAAAGCTGAAATTACAAGTCGGAAGTGGAGAAAGCACATTTTTGCTGAATTAGGCTGAAAAAGTTGAAATGAGTGCAAAAAATGTGGAATTAT
Organism: Garcialebias charrua; assembly: GCA_038048925.1. Taxonomy (NCBI): domain Eukaryota; kingdom Metazoa; phylum Chordata; class Actinopteri; order Cyprinodontiformes; family Rivulidae; genus Garcialebias; species Garcialebias charrua. Next base: position 14,748 of record JBBPBX010055227.1, on the reverse strand, counting down.
CTGAAAAAGCTTAAATTATCATAAAACATATACTGTACTGTATATATATATTATCTAAAATAGTAGCAAAAGCTGAAACTTGCAGAAATAAGCTGAAAGGAGCATACCAGTAAGCTAAAATTAGAAGACGCACAAAAATGTTGTAGTAGAAAGAATCTGAAAGGAGCACAAAACAGCTGAAATTAGCTAAGATGCTAAAAAATATTTAAATTTGCGCAAAGATGCTGAAGCAGAACAAAATGTGAAAGGAGCAGTTAAAGGTTGTAAACGCAGCTAAAGATTTGAAGGATGTAAAAATGAGCTAAATTCATTTTCTATGAGGGAAAAAAGTGGCAGAAAAGGCTAAATATCTCAAAAAGCTAAAGCTGCACCAATATCAAAAGTCAAAGCACCCTCCTGAACATTTTGATTTATGATTGTTGAATGAAAACTGCGAGATGAGAGTCCCGCCAAAAAATGTATGGAAGAAAAATGTTTCACAAATGGCGTGAATGCTTCATAAACATTCACAAAATAAAAATTACCAAACACTGAATATTACAACTTTTGTTTTGAACATCCCTTTTGCTCCATGAAACAGCTGAACTCCTCTCCTGAACCTCCGTTCTTGTCGGCTGAGTTCTGCACGTACGTCTTAATGTATGGTTAGAGATAACGCTGAGCTCTATCTGGACACGTGGGAATAAGTTACCAGCTGGTGAGGACACATTAATCATTAGCTGGCTGTCTGATGCAACACCACCCGGCTCAGGTGGGAAACCACAGCAGCTGGCTGAGCCCAGGTCTGAATCAGGGTTTTAAGGAAGTTGTCATCAGAAGAATTATAACAAGGCCGAGGGAGAAAAAGCATCCACTGGGACGTTACCAGCAGAAAATGTATCAGTTTTTAATCAAAGAACAAAATAAACATTCAAATATCTGGCTTCAACCTTTAAAATGTGAACAATTACGTGCTTGTGTTGAAGCCAATTACTGTAAATATATTTGAGGTATGGTATATTCATAATCAAGAGTCAGGTGAGTAATGGCTGAACATGATCAGTTTTTTTTTTTTTTGTGCGTTAAAAAGGGTAAAAAGGTGAAATGCAATAATCTAAATAAGAGGAAATAAAAGTATGAGTGATCATCTGTTATGGCGCTACTGATTCAGAAATTTTTCAAAATGATAAGTTTTTAAAATAAAGACAGTCCTTGAAAGATTAGCATGCATCAGGATAGTCCTTGAAGACTACAGGTCACACTTGAGTATGTGCTGAGAATAACTCCGCTACAACCACACAAAAATTCAACATCTGTAACATCAACCAGATTAAAATAGTTTTTGTTTCTGAGGTCAGTCGGGGCTGTGGCAGCCATCTTGAATCAAACTGGCTAAGTGTACAGAAACTTCCAATAAAATTAATCTAGTGGTTCATGGGATATTTTGCTAACAACAGTTAAATTCAATAGTCAATGCTAAAGTTTAAACAAATAACTCATGCAATCACTCAAGAGTCCAAGTCTGCAAACAGTCTCAGCACATGACCACATCAAATCTTAGCCCAACATCTGTCGAACTAAGACCCCTTTTCCTCAATTTGACTCAACAGCTGTCTCAATAGACAAATTGTTGTTTGATTAGTGGAACCGTGCTGTCAGGGTCAATGATCAGCCATTCTCATCAGGATTTAATTGAAGGTAATTGTTTAAACTAACAATTTAATAATGAAGAGTCCTTTAAAGAGCTGTACGTCATCTGCTGAAGAGTTTAAAGATGTTTATGCTTAATAATTTAAGAGGGAGGTTATTCAGTGATAAAAAGAAGTGGCTCCAAAACAGAGCCCTGTGGAACTCCACAGGACAGTTTAGTTGTATTTGGTTTAGACAGTGAAATCACAGAAGTACAAACCGGATTCCAAAAAAGTTGTGACACTAAACAAATTGTGAATAAAAACTGAATGCAATGATGTGGAGATGGCAAATGTCAATATTTTATTCGTAATAGAACATAGATGACAGATCAAAAGTTTAATCTGAGTAAATGTAACATTTTAAAGGAAAAATATGTTGATTCAAAATTTCACAGTGTCAACAAATCCCAAAAAAGTTGGGACAAGTAGCAATAAGTGGCTGGAAAAAGGAAATTGAGCATATAACGAACAGCTGGAAGACCAATTAACACTAATTAGGTCAATTGACAACATGATTGGGTATAAAAAGAGCTTCTCAGAGTGTCAGTGTCTCTCAGAAGCCAAGATGGTAAGAGGATCACCAATTCCACCATTGTTGTGCAGAAAGATAGTGCAGCAATACCAGAATGGTGTTACCCAGCGTAAAATAGCAAAGACTTTTAAGTTATCATCATCAACCGTGCATAACATCATCAAAAGATTCAGAGAATCTGGAACAATCTCTGTGCGTAAGGGTCAAGGCCGTAAAACTCTACTGGATGCTCGTGATCTCCGGGCCCTTAAACGTCACTGCACCTCAAACAGGAATGCCACTGTCAAGGAAATAACAGAATGGGCTCAGGAATACTTCCAGAAAGCATTGTCAGTGAACACAATCCACCGTGCCATCTGAAACTCTACAGTGCAAAGAGGAAGCCATTTCTAAGCAAGCTCCACAAGCTCAGACGTTTGCACTGGGCCAGGGGTCATTTAAAATGGAGTGTGGCAAAATGGAAGACTGTTCTGTGGTCAGATGAGTCACGATTTGAAGTTCTTTATGGAACACTGGGACGCCATGTCATCCGGACCAGAGAGGACAAGGATAGCCCAAGTTGTTATCAACGCTCCGTTCAGAAGCCTGCATCACTGATGGTATGGGGTTGCATGAGCGCTTGTGGCATGGGCAGCTTGCATGTCTGGAAAGGCACCATTAATGCAGAGAACTATGTTCAGGTTCTAGAACAACATATGCTCCATCTAGACGTCATCTCTTTCAGGGAAGACCCTGCATTTTTCAACAAGATAATGCCAGACCACATTCTGCAGCAATCACAACATCATGGCTACGTAGGAGAAGGATCCGGGTACTGAAATGTCCAGCCTGCAGTCCAGATCTTTCACCTATAGAGAACATTTGGCGCATCATAAAGAGGAAGGTGCAACAAAGAAGGCCCAAGACGATTGAACAGTTAGAGGCCTGTATTAGACATGAATGGGAGAGCATTCCTATTTCTAAACTTGAGAAACTGGTCTCCTCTGTCCCCAGACGTCTGTTGAGTGTTGTAAGAAGAAGGGGGGATGCCACACAGTGGTAAAAATGGACTTGTCCCAACTTTTTTGGGATTTGTTGACGCCATGAAATTTTGAAACATATTTTTCCCTTAAAATGATACATTCTCTCAGTTTAAACTTTTGATCTGTGATTTGTGTTCTATTCTGAATAAAATATTAGATGTTGGCACCTCCACATCATTGCATTCAGTTTTTATTCACAATTTGTTTTGTGTCCCAACTTTTTTGGAATCAGGTTTGTAGGTCGAGAACCCCTCTGAGTTTTCCAAAAGTGTTTATTGATGTTCAGTGAAGTCCAGGGTACAGAGCCGCTCCATCACCGAGACAAGCCAATCACTCACGTTCACACTCGAAGGGACGATTTAGAGCAGGGGTCACCAACCTTTTTGAAACTGAGAGCTACTTCGTGGGTACGGAGTGATACAAAGGGCACCAGTTTGATAAACTCTTCGGAAAAAAACAAGCGTAAATTGAAAAAAATGTATAATAAACACATCTATAAGAACATATTTGGTGTAGTGGCAGGGGAATCGGACTTGGGATCCGAAGGACCCAGGTTCGAACCCCGGCCACGGCACACCTTGGGGTGTCTATGAGTGCACATCTATTTTCCCCAGCTCCCCAGGCGCTGACTACGGCTGCTCATTGCACCACCTGGTGGTGGTTGGGTTAAATGCAGAGACCAATTTCGTCTGTCAAATATGGGAACATACACAGATGACAAAAATGTGACTTTTATTTTTTTTAAATATTTTTAAGATAGACATTTTAAGATATGTACTGTATATATAAATACAAAAAAAGAACTGAATAAAATGAAATTTTAAATGCAGCTCAGTAGTGAGTTGTGCTATTTTTAGAACAGGTCCGCAGGCACCTCAAATGGTCCTTGGGGGCACCCGGGTGCCCGCAGGCACCGTGTTGGTGACCCCTGATTTAGAGTACAGTATTTTCTGGTATATAGGACGCACCTGTGTATAGGTCGCATTGTCCAATTATCATCAATAGATTGGAAAAATTCCTAGATAGGTCACACCGGTGTATAAATTTAAAAATTTGTTTCGCCGAAAGTGATAACAAGCCATTTATAGGTTGCACCAGTGTATAGGTCGCAGGCCTTGAGAAAACCCTAAAAAGGTGCGACCTATACACCGGAAAATACGGTAACTGACACATCAATGGTTTTGGACTGTAGATAAAAAAACATGCGTTACCTGCTCCACCTGGCAACCTGAAATGTGTTTTTAAGCATTTTTAACTAGATGAGCTTTAAACTGATAACTCGCACAGACATGATTCAAAAACACTTTGAACACGTAAAACAAGTTCACCTACTCAGTACTTGTAATGTTTTTTTAAATACTAAACGGAACACATTTTAACTAAAACATGGCAACTTATATGTTTCACTTTAACGTGTTATCAAATCCGGAAGCAGGAAGTAACCCTGATACATTTAAACAGATTACATATGTGACTGGTGAACAACAAACCTGCAGCTCCGCTGGCTCACATTTCAGATGCACGAGTTTCTCTGAACACTCCATTACTGCAGCTTGTTAGAAATGTTTTGCTTCTACTGACCAGCGTGAACAGAGACCAGTGAAGGTCAGAGCTGCTGAGAAGCCACCTGGTGGCCTAGGAGGAGCAAAATATAAACAGGACCAACCATTGAGAGATATTCACAAACCAAAGTTTATTGAAAGTACCGGTAATACTTCAAATATTGCTTTATTACTGGTGGTTTTCTCAGAACAAACTGATTCTGCAATACAAAAAAAACAATTTGAGTATTGTTTATAAATTACATCATTTACTTTATTGAAGAGGAGCGGCGCTCCAAATGCAAGCAAAAATACAACATTTACAAACCAGGTACACGGATACAACCGCCACACGTTTACTTCCTGTACCAGAGCTTTATCTTCTTCTCACGCTTGATTTTCTTCTTCAGCTGCAAAGTCCCGTAGAGGAGAGCCTCTGCAGTGGGAGGACAACCTGAATACAGAAGAAAATCCTTCATCATTTATGTTTCTAGGTAATAAAAAACATTTACTTGATTATGTCAAATGCAAAACATCATATTTCAAAAAAAAAAAAAAAACTTCAGGACTTTTTTTATGACATTACACAATTATAACACATGACAAGAGGATCATAGCTGTGATAAAATGCTGACTGGAATATACTCTTAAATATGTGTACACCCCCAAAAATACTAAATAACTGGTTTGAATGTGCTGCCACTACTGATCAGACCTCGAGATGGTTTCACTATTTCAATCAAAGTTTTTATGTTCATTCTGGACAAACTTTAAATACCAAACTAAACGATAAACTAATAAAATAAAGTGAACTAGCATCTCGGGATTATGTGACATTTACAAGAATAGAATAGTTTGAGGTGGGTAATTGTATTCTCAAACCATCTTCATTGCATTTGCATGTATTTGTTAAAAAAAGGCAGCTTTTTTGTAAACAAAGGCAACAATTTACAAGAATTTTTTTTTTAAAGTGAAAGTAAAATAATCATTGAAATGGTCACTTGAGTAAAATGATGGCTTTGGTGTAAAACTGTGTTTAAAGAACATAAAAAAATGTTCAGACTCAGCTGATCTGACATTCTCGAGCAGATTGACCAAGACCTTTAGGGCAACTGCAAATCCTCTTTAGGAACACACAAGCAACTTAGCCATAGAAATCTTACAGCCCAACGTCTGATGTACAGCTGAGATAAAGCCAGTGAGCCTTGCAAGGCATCAAACTCTTTTAAGAGCCTTAATCGCACAGATCACAATAAAACAAACCCTACCTGGAACATAAATATCCACTGGGACGATTCGGTCGCAGCCTCTGACCACAGAGTACGAGTAGTGGTAGTAACCTCCTCCATTAGCACAACTAGAAGTGCAAGAAGAAGCGTGTTACGTCGATTTTCAGACCATTTAACGAATCAGCAAGAGCAATATTAGAGGAAAACATTTAAATATGGCCACCATATGCAGTATTTGTCTATTTGTGTTTTTTTTTTTTTACGTTTTGTTCTTTAATTGTACAGCCCAGTTCGCTTACGGTGACCACAGCCGCGGCCCATCAGCTCTCAGACTGTCGGTGTGGGGTCACTCGGTTCAGTATTTAGGATTGTTCAGACTGCGGGACGTATCAGATACAGGGGGTCCAGACCACCTCTAAAGGTGGTTTGAGTGAAAGCCTTTTCAATATATATTGATGGAGGTCAGACCTGTAACTAGCACGATCCGATCACAATCAGAGAACTAAAAACGGTCTCAGACTTCGGATCTGAACCACCTCAAAATGCTTCACAGACGAGCAGGTGGTCTGAGCAGGAAGCTGCTTTCACTGTGTTTTTTTTCTTTGGTTTATTGACAAATTTACGGCCTGTTTTCTTTAATGTTGCAAAACACACAGATCCATTTTTCTGTAGGGTTTGCCTTTATTGAAAATCAACAAAATGATAACTACGCACATATGGGACTTTTTTTTATTTTTATGCTTCCTTCACCTCTAACAAAACCGAGTTGGTTTTAAGATCAACGTACCCGAACACTATCAGAACAACAGCTATGATATATTAAACATTCAAATCAGAGCAACACCACAAAAATAAAGCGTTTTATTCATGCTGGCTCTCAATTAAAAATGCCACATCATTATTTACATTTAAGAATTTAATCAAATCCAAATTATTACAGAAATATACATGAATTTGTTTTTTGCGTGTTATTTTGTAATTCAACAATTATGAGTTATTTTCTATTCTGTTACTTGTTGATGATTTTTTTTGTTTGAACTGACTGTTAGATAAAGGGGGCAGATATAATAAGACCTTTTCTTCATTCTGCCACCCTTCATTTTATTTCTTGATATTGTATCGTCACATTTGTGATTTTTTTTTTGTGTGTTATATTTTAAAATGAATAAAAAAATAAATTAAAAAAATTGTGACATTTGTTCTTATTATTGAACTGTGTTCCTTGTTTTCTTGTTTGCAAAATAAATAATTCATAAAGCATTTCTTTGTCTTCATTCAACACAAACCATCTGCTCGTCATTTTAAACACCATCTACTTCATAGTAAGTCATAAAAGCTCTCACTTGTATAAATGAAAGTGTGTTTCTGTGAACAACTTGATATAATGTTTCTTGTCCTCACAAATAAATTTAAGTTCATCCAAGTTAAAACTGGGAGATTCCACAGGTTTGATCAATAATCTGTTTTCTGGATTAGAAAATATATAAACAAAACAACTGGACCTGAGCCAAATGACCACTGGAGCTCAAATTTAATACCATAATTAAATTATAAAAGGAGTAAACTTACCTTCCCATGGAAATTACATATCTGGGCTCCGGCATCTGGTCATACACCTGTTGGATGGAAGAAGTTGTTTAGTTGTGTTTATAGAAGTCTGACAGAGCTAATCTGTAGATTCAGCTGGAGAAAAGCTTCCTGCGTGTCTGCCAATCCATCGACAGGCTGGTCTTAATCCAGCCAGCTTTAACACAGCTATACTGTCCCCAACGCTCCCATCTTGCACACAGAAATGTCTGACTGACATGTCTGTCAGAAATGACAGGCAGTAAACAAAAACACATTTCGCTTCCAACCTGCAGTAGTGACCAAACCCACGACAGCAGTTGTGTTGAATCAATTAAACGGTGTAGTACAAGATGGTGACGATTGTTGCTCCTAACTACCGTACTTTCCGCCCTTTAAGTCGCTCCGCCCTATATGTCGCATTAGTCCAATTATGTCTAATAAAGTGGAAAAATCCATAAACGTGTCGCACCTCTGTATACGTCGCATCTATTATGCGTCACCGCTGATGCGTCGCGTATGTTACGCGTCACCGCAAATGGCCACAGGAGCGTGCACGGTAGGACTTTAACAAGATTAACACTTAAAAACAATTATTTGTTTGCTGAAAATTATAGCAAAGATGTGTCTGAGCTGAACTTTTCCTTAATAAATGCACGTAATGTTCAAATCAGCTGAATTAAAAAAAATAGTTTTGCTACGTCGGTGCTGCGAAGCGTGCACGCGCAGCGAGCGGATACGCTTCATTTCTTTAAAATTTAACAAGATATACACCTTAAAAAATATATATGTTTGCTGACATTATAGCAAAAGTGTTTCTGAGCTTAACTTTTCCTTAATAAATGCACGTAATCGTCAAATCAGCTGGATTTAAATTGTTTTGCTTCGACGTCTTCCAAACGGTCGCGCGCGCTGCAAAAATAAATGATAAATAAATCGAATTTTCGCTCAAACATCTCCTAAAGCTTATCAGTTGTAAATGTCCATCCAGTGATTACTTTCTGTAAGTTTCATCAAAATCTGTCCTGTGGTTCTTGAGCTATTTTGCTAACAAACACTGAGGTAACAGTAGTTCAGACCTCCAGAGAGCAGGAGGCCATGCTGCGACAGAGTGAGTCCGAGCAGAGGAGGCTTCTGTCGGACACATGAGCTGGGAACGGTCGGTGGACCCTAGCGGCCGAAAGCGGTACTGCTCCTTTTTTTTTTGTCAGAATGAATGGAAACGGTCATATCTCAGCCAAAAATTGGTCTAAAAATATGGGAAAAAATCCCTAAATATGTCGCTTCGTCATATAAGTTGCAGGACATGAAAATTAGCTTAAATTTTTTTTGACTTATAGGCCGGAAAATATGGTAGTTATTTTCCCTCCTCTCACCTTCCGCAGGGCTGGTGCCATCTTATTGGTCAGCGTTCCTGCTACGATCATGACATCCGACTGCCGAGGACTTGCTCTGAACACGACTCCGAAGCGGTCCATGTCATAGCGAGGAGCGGCCATGTGCATCATCTCCACTGCACAGCACGCCAAGCCGAAGGTCATAGGCCACAAAGACGACTGGAGGAAAATGTACAGCAAGAACAAAACAATGAAGAAACAAAGAAAAACTATCCAAAAGGCAGTTACAAATTTAAGTCCAGAACTGGGCTGTCAAATGTTATTTTAAGATGCTTATTTTTTATATAAGAGTTTGCAAAGTGTGGTTGCAAATACCGGTAATCATATTTGAATTAAAGTTGTTTTAAACTCTGAAAATTGCCTTTTGTTTGAACAAAAACTCCCACTTTGTGCCTCCTGAGAGACAGGTGACAGAGTCAAATACTAAAAATTAACCGGCACTTAAAAATGTCAACACCGGGCGTCACAAAGACAATAGTCCATATTTCTTTGGAGCTTTAGGACTGATTCCCAGACGATTGTCACACCTGATGGGAACAGAGGAGCCTCGTCTGTGAATTAGACTAACAAAGACCTTAAGAAACCCCTACTGTTAAGGTGTGAGGTGTGATTTGTCAATTTACATAGGTATGTCTTATCTCAGCCTTTAAAACCTTGCTTCCTCACTAGCTGTGTTTCCATCCATTTTCATTTCGTATTTTGAGCTACCTCGCAAATATGTAAATACAAATTAATGCAGATCAGAAGTGTTTCCATCTGCTGGCTTGAAGCGCTTCTACCAAGCCGCGCACAGCGTCATTACGTCAGACGTCAGCGTCATTACGTCAGACGTCAGCACTGCGCATGTCTACAGTAAACAGGAAGTAGCAGTTGAAAACAGAACCCGGCCACACATCTCGTCAAAATCGAGAGAATATTTCAGGTACGTGTTGCTATCGGGCGAGTTGTATTTATTCTGTCATGCCAACTAGTTTTAGCGATGTTACATGTTGTCCGGAGCGGAAACAGCTGAACGTCACGTGACGTGAATTTTCGCTACGTCAGAAATGAGTCGGAAAATGTGTTTCCATTTGTCGTTTAGCGCATCTCAAATCCCAAAAACCACCTCAAGCGAGCGTAAAAACTTTTTAGCGTAATTCAGGAAGTAACCTCGCAATTTGCCGTTTCCATTAAGCTTTTCTGCTGCGCTATTTCAAATTGCGCAGCTAGAAACCTTGATGGAAACACGGCTACTCTCTGCTCTTTGAGTTGAGAAAGCCTCTCGGATGAGAAGCGAAACGTCTTCCGTTACAAATAAAGTCCAGTTGTTTCTGTATTGAACGCCTTTTTTTGATTTGGGACAAAATAGTAAATGGAGCTTATTTATATAGCGCTTTCCAGCCACCTATGAGGGGCCCCAAAGCGCTTTAAGACTTGGTTTTACTTCCAGTTCAAATCAAACAACCTTAAGGGCCTGGCATACTCCATCCGAAGCCGAACAGTCGACTCGCGGTCATTTTCGCACACGCCTTTCGTAGTCCACAACATACAGTACATGGAGCAGAGCTCCTGAGAAACACCTCCTGCTATACGTCACCGCAGGTTTCTTTCCGCCAGAGTCCCACTCTGTCCCTGCATCTGCCGTTTGGCCACAAATCTATCATGAAGAGAGCACCGCACTTTTCAGCAGACGGACTCCTCCATATGTCTGCATGATCTCCATCCAGGAGTTTCTGGCCATTTGACCAATTTTCGCACTTGTGCAGTCGTGCAGCTGAATATCCGAGCGCATATACAGTATCCGTGCACTCTCAGGACATGATCACCTGCAGTGTTCCGTCAGTGAGGACTGAACTTGGAATTGAAAAAGGGCCTTCTCCTACTCTGCTCCTGCTTCATGGAATTTCTTACAAAAAGATCTGAAGCTCTCGGCCCTGACCTCTCTAAATGGTTTTAAGAATCTGTTGGAATCCTGGCAAAAACCAATGCAGATATGTTCTTGTTTTTGATTTTATACATCTACCTTATGTTTAAAAAAAATAATCTGTATTTCTCTCTTAAGTTTTTCTATTGTTTATTGTTTAAGGAAATTCTACCATTGCTGTTCATCATTCTTTAGTTTGTAGCAGGTCTCTCTTGTAAATGAGTCCACGAGGCTCAATGAGATTTACCTGACTAAATAAAGGTTGAATGAATTCCCACATTGACAAACACGCCCACAAACTTCAGACCAATCACACAGTCCTTGGCGCATACGCCTGTGAGAGTTTGGCCCCATAGTTGCCAAGTCCGCTTATTTCAAGCGGCATTGGGCTTGTTTTTTCCTGGAGTCGCTTTTAAATTCGGTGAGCCGCTTGTGGCGGTTTTTTGTGCTTACCATGGGTGTTGCGTCGCTTATTTGGGCTTGTTTTGTGAAATGTACTCCTGAAGTTATTTTAAAGGTATTTTTGATGTTTCTCTGCACGCTTAATAAATATGCTGGTTTGGTGCTGATGTAGCTTTATTGTTTAAACTGCACAATACACTTATCAGACGGCACGATCCTGCATTACTCCGTTCTCTGCACTTTCTATCTTCACACACACACTGAACCCGCGTGCCTACGTCACGCTCTCTCTCGCGGTGCGTTCACTGACACTCTGTAATATACATGCACGAACACTGCTGTATACATTACAGTATTGTGACATCATTTTTGAACTTTGCATATAGTGACACCACATATATATCTTGTATCATTCAACTATGTTCGTTTTTAGCAAACAAAATGATAAATTAATGAAAATTACTTTCAAAGTGAGTTTAAAATTAAAAACCGTGTATCTTCACGGGACATCCGACTACACGCGAATGCAACATTGTTCTTTATTCTTTGTCTCTGTTCTTTATTCTTTGTCTAGACAAGACAACGCTAATGTGAGCTCTAAGTGGGGTAAATATGGAAAAAAATATAATAAAGATTGGGAGAAAGAGCGTGCTCTTCAAGACTGGATCCGACCACAGATGGGAGAAAAATGCAAAATGTATTTTTATTTTTTAGACTGAATACGTTCTTTTATGTATAATTTTGCTAGATATATGTAATGCCATAATAAATATGTTTATACTGTTTAAAACTGCCTTTTTTTACACAATGGGATGGGTTGCCAGCTGGGCTTTTTTTGGGCTTTTTTTGAAAGAGCGAGCCGCTTGTTTGTGCTTGTTTTGAAGGAGCTGATCGCTTCTTTCGGTCTGGAGATCTGGCAACCCTGTTTGGCCCAGGCCTTGTGTCGAGAAGGAGCGAGCGAATCTGCTCTGCAAACAAAATGACGCAATTTTCGTCATGTAACTGTGACAGCGAGAGCCAATTTCGGCACTTCGGATGGAGTATGCTGGGCCCTTTAGTGTCAACTGCACAAATGAGCATGTTAAGTGTGAAAGCATCAAACATGTGAATATGAACACAACAAATATCCTCTCAATACGCACACTGCGTCCCCAGTTAGCCAGGTCATCCAGCTTTGTCACAATATATTCCCCTGTGCTGCTGGCTACGGCTGCTGGTTTGGCTGCTGCCACTGCTGTGCTCTTTTCTCTGACGGGCACCAAACTGAAACAAAGTGAGGGACAAAACTTTTACCAAGAGCTTTGTGACGGCTGAATGTCTGTTACAATCGTGTTTTAGTCAAGCTCACCTCGTGCTCGTATGATCACTTTTAGCACTGTTGTGCAAACTCCTAAGCTGAATGGCAAAAACCGAAATGGGCCTATCAGAAAAGAGGGAAAGAGAGAGAATAAACAATTAAACTATTGTGATAAAAAGCTGAAATTATCTGAAATGTTACGTGTAAAAATCAGCCATCTAACATTAACGAGCACCAAAGAGTTTTATTGTTAGAATATGATGTGAAAAATATCATGTCACGTTAGTGTTTACAGTATTTAGGAGGAAGATGCTACTTTTGTCCAAGTGTCTAAACTTGATGCAGTAAAGTGTAACAAAGAAGTTCCTCTGATGAGTAAACAAGCTGAAAAAAAGGGCAGATGTTTCTGTATTGCGTTTCAATTTGAATTAAAATAATGTACTGGGCTACGTTGATGGAGAAAAGTGGACGGAATAAAATATAGCTGTAGATTCAACAAAGTTTCACAGCAAATGAGATTAGGAGGCATTTACCTTGTCGCCAAAGAGCCAAACAAGGCCAGACGAGGTGCTGCAAAACAAAAACATTTAAATAAAACAAAACAAATACAGCAGGGATGGTACAATATGAACACAATGTAATATTTTTAATCGTTAGATCTAGACATAACTAGCCCATAACAACAATAATAAAAAATACATGTAATTAAACGTTACAATAGCCTTTAAAGGAAACTTTATAAACAATATATATTGTTAAGAAAAAGTGTTGTGCAAGTTACCGTAAATAAACAACTCAAAATAGCAACACAATGCATTTGAGGTGGCCAAAGAAATTGCCGAATTGTATAACTTTAGATAAGTTACTAATGTCCTAAATAGCAATTGCTGCAAAATGAGAGTTTAAAATATTTTTCAAAAACATTAAACCAGAAGACTTTTCGCTGGAAGTTTGCTTTCACTGCGCAACCGAGAATGTGTTGCGCAAGAAGCATTAGCCCCATGCGTTTGGGGGTTAAACTAAACTCCAAATTAACTTTTTTAGCTGATAAACTCCCTAGAATGTGTCTAGAATGTTGTATAGCACTATGTCTGTGTTAATCTTCACATATTTATGCGTATTATTTTAAATCAGCAATATTTGGTCTAAAAACGTGTTTACGGTAACCCTATGGGTCAAACAGAGGAATTGCACCTTAATTTTCTTATTGGTCAAGGACTGTTCACTCTGATGTGTCTTGTACACTCTGACATCACAAAAGTGGTTCAAGCAGAGCCAATCCCCTGCAGAGATGAGAAGGTCCGCGCTGCAGTTCATACCTTATATGGAAGTGGTACATTGCACTCCGGAACAGCTCTGCAGCAAAGCATATTATAGTTCTCGGAATGGCACTAGTTATTTGTATATTGTAACTTATGTATTGTATGAATACTTTCCACTTCATCGAAACTATTTGGTTGTATTTGTTTTCTTATTGTGCGATGGACGAGTAATGCATGAATGCCAAGATGGGGCAATGGTGTAGGAGCGGGTTTGGGGTCTGACAGATCCAGGTTCGATCCCCGGTCACGGCATATCTTGTAGTATTATTTTCATTTTTTTTCCTAAAGCCTTTTGTTTTGGATAGATCGGGTGGGAATAGATAAATACATCTACATATTTATTCTTTGTTGTTGCTTGCTGTAAGTTGTTTGCTGGAGTTTTAGTTTGTTTTAGTTTGTTGCTAGAGGTGGCGTGAACGCAGCACATCCACCCACCTCCTCTCCTCCTTGTCTCTCGACACTCCCATTTCCATGAGGTATTTTAATCTGGTCTGGGGGCGGAGCTAACGTTTCACAGTGGGTTGAGTACCTCTTTAAAAATTTGTGGCCATAACACATTATTCTATTTTACACCAACCACCGATGTCAGAACTGACAACCCTGCTGTAAAACATCCTTCACAGCTCCACAGCCACCAGATGTTTAAATATGGTGGCATTTAGTCCCACTTTGATCTCCTGGAACCTCATGAGCAGATCCTTCATGGTAACTTCCCAACCTAAGGAGGAATAAGCTCTTGAGTGTGTCCGGGCATGTCAAACAGCGGCGCCCTCAGTCGGTAATAGTCCTGTTTCTGGTAAAAGCACAGAAATCACAGAGTCAAAAGGGGTGGAAACTGAGCAACCAATCAAGAAAAATAAGTGGCGG
>JBBPBX010055225.1:0-11694 GCA_038048925.1 Garcialebias charrua | reverse complement strand
ATAGATAGATAGATAGATAGATAGATAGATAGATAGATAGATAGATAGATAGATAGATAGATAGATAGATAGATAGATAGATAGATAGATAGATAGATAGATAGATAGATAGATAGATAGATAGGTAGATAGATAGATAGATGCTTTATAAACACTTCCCACACTCTTGCAATGTTCTTAACAATGTTTGCATTCCATACACAATCTGCCTCTTGTGCAGCTCACTCAGGTATAAGACAAACACTCCCCGACCCCGTCCTTTCCTATCTTTTTCCGAGGCTGTCTGTTGCGTGCCCACCTGTTGTGTGTCTCTGGGACACACATCCTTACATTTCTATGCTGATGATACAGTTGTTTATTGTTGAGCTAAAACAGTTGCTACGGGTTTCCAGCTTTTGCAATCTGTTTTTGACATCATCCAGTCAGATGTGTTCCATCTCAAACTTGTCCTAAACACAGACAAAACCAGAGGGATGTTGTTTTCAAACAGGAAGTCAGTCCCAGCAGTTCTTCCCTTGAATTTATCTTAGGTCGGTGTTTGAGTTTGTAGATTCCTACAAATTTTTGGGTATCTTGGTCGATTCGCATCTCTCTTTTAAGCTCCACATGAAAACTTGGTAAGGAAACTAAATTGGGTTTCTTTTTTAGAAACAGATCCTGTCTCCTGATGATGTTGAACCTCTATAAACTAGTCTGAACTCACATCTTGACTCTGTGACAAACTAAAAGTTAGGAAGTATGTGATACAGGCCTTCGTCATCTCTGATACATTTTTCACTCAGTGAAACACAGAACACTGACTTTATTTTATTAGTTTGAATCAAAACACAAATAAGTCGCAAGAGATTCTTATTCTTTTGTGATAATTCAATTATGTCAAATGAATAACCTTGTGTTATGTGAACATTATTTGAATTCAATGTTTCATAGTCAAAGACTGTTTAATTCAAACTGTTTAATTCAAGCTCAGTCAGTTTTGAATCCAGGACACTAATCACTTCAGCAAGAGACTTCTATTTGTTGTCCTAATTAATAATCAGAGAATAATCTCTGATTTTGTTATATCATCAGTAAGGTTTCAAATGTGATGCTGCAATGATGTTGTTTTAATCAAAATGACCGGTCAAAAAGTGTTTGTTAAAATGTTAAGACAGTTTTAATTAGTTTTATCATAAATGCTGGCGTCTTAAACTAACATTTTTATCATTTCTGACATGATCTAACACTTGACCTCTCCCTCTGAATCCTCTGATGTCACTGTCATGTCTCTCCTGGCTCCACCTGCCCAATCAGGAAGAGCTATGTTTCTGGGTCAAGTCAGCTTCAAAAGAGCTCTAACTTCCTGTTTTCCTTCAGTCTGTAGATGAAACTAGAATATGAGTTTTCATCTAAGAGCTGATTGAACGTCTGTCAAACGCTAATGACCACGTCATCAGTTAAAGACTTATAACATGCTAAGTTATAAGTCCTCTTCGAGCTCTAAGCTCTACTTTAATGAAATTCCTTCAAGGACTCTTTTATCTTGAAAAACCAAACCGGAGCTGAGGCTGTTAGGTGGAAGCCGACTGGAACGAGCCGCTGTAAGCTGGTCGCTGGTCGCCTGTAAACCATAGCAGAACGGACGGTTCGTGCACGTAAGGCTGGGACTAGTTACCGGGGCAGAGACCAAGAATCTTCGCACAGCTAAAACGTCAATGTCCATTCGACCGAAGTTGAGCAGAAGCCGCAGAGGAACTGCGATATTTCCTGGTTATAGCCTACACATCAAGATATTACCCTCCTCACTACCCTCTTACCTTTCCTTCCGTTCTCCTCCTAAACTTTTTATCTTTCTTAGCCAGTAACAAACTTTAAGTTTAACGTGCCTGCAGAATAAGTAAATATGTCAACTTTTTACCTGTCTGTTGTCTCTAAATTTGAATCTGTCGACAGTTAGTTTATAAGAAATTGATCAGAACCAATCTTATGAATGTTTGATGTATTTTTATGATTCTGTTATTAAATGGTTCAGTTCTGCTGAACCAACATAAATAACGTTTCCTGTCAAATTACATCTTGTCTGGTCACACACAATTTCATGTTTAAATCCTAAAAAGAGAGAACTCGTGAATATTGATGATAAGTTTGTGTCAGATAAGATCTGTTCACTCTTTCATTTGGAATATTGTACAGTCAGTAAAACTGACCAGTGCATAATCCCTTACAAGTACTTTACATAAAAACTATGAAACAGAACTGCACAAGACAAAACCAACAAAGTCCATGCTCAATAATTTAGGTATACAATCCAACAAATTTCAGTCTGGTCATCTGGACAGTTTCTTTTTTTGTGCTGAAACGTTTCACCGGGTTTGAGCCCAGGTTGCGTCAGGAAGGTCATCCAGCGTAAAACAAATGGCCAAAACTTTCGTGCGAGTGGCGACCCCTGAAAAAGGGAGCAGCCGAAAGAAACTTACTTCTTCAACAATTTCCTGCGGGGTCGATAAGTTCTTAACTTATCTTACTAGTAGTGGTTATCGGACAAAAATGTACAAAAGTATGACATCTACCAAAAGTAGTCTTTTCTGTTGTGTGTATAAAGTCAGTATAATTAAATTTCAACAAATTTCAGTCAGGTCATCTGGACGGTTTATTTTTCTTTTGCTGAGACATTTCGTCCTGCATCCACAGGACTTCATCAGTCAGAGGGGCCACAACAAACTGAGTCTGACAAGCAGCACACTCACATTGTGGACCAACCAGTTTGCTGATGATAAGATGGTTTCTGGGCCTGCCCTCTCCTCAACTTCCGAGGAAAAAGTGAGTCTATCAACATCACGTTTAATCACTTCAGATATGATGTGAGTTTGAGCTACTCCCACAGGTGGGCTTTGACTCTTATCGGTGTGTGGAAGAGTAATGTTTAATGTTTAACAAATGACAACAAGCATCAACTGATGTAGGGCAATACATAGTTCCCATGTGACGTCACATCCGTCTTACTTCCGGGTGGACCCTCATTTTGAAAGTCAGAACAGGGGACAGCGCGGTTTAATGGATGTTCATTTTTCACGTTTTTTTTTTGTGTTAATTTCTAATTAATTGCAATGGTTACTTCGTGTTGTGTCAGTGGGTGTTCCAGTCGGGTAGACGTTTGGGCAACGCGCAGGTTTCAGTTAATCAAAAAAAAAGTAACGTGAAGGATTTATCTCATCGGAGAAGCTGGACTGCAGCCCCTCCTCGCTCTGGAAGACGTCGTCCTTTTGGCCGGTAAACAAAATATTCTACATAAATCATTTTGTGAAACTATGTCAGAACAATGTTAGAGTACAACTGGCTGTGTGTTAGAGCTGGGTTTTTTTTTTTTCATTATTTAGCAGATGGAGATGTTCAATATTTATCATCTAAAACTAATTACTCTGACCCAATAATTATAACCCAGCTCACTTATATCAAATATTCTCTGTTCCCTTTAAACACTTATATTTGATAGTACAAACATGTTGTTTGCTTTGCTCCTTGATACAGAAAAGACAGTCTCCTAGCCTTGACAAATGTTTGGATTAGATGTTCTTGTTTGATCAGAACCATGACTTGTTTGTTTTATCTGTAAGACGTCAGAGCTTGTCAGGCTCCACCTGCTTCTTGTTTAAATAGCTTGTCATGTCCAGTACAATTCGGAATTGTGCTGGACAATGTATTTGAGACCAAACTAAGTTTCAAAAGACATTAAAAAGCCTTCCCCTTTGCAAAGTTGTTTGTCTGATTTAACACTGTTCTCTTGTTTATCTTGTGTGGTTTTTATTAAGGTAACAGGGGTTTAAAATCCCCATCATTATGGTGCCGAAAACCCTTTCTCCCCACACCTGCTCCTGATGGCCTCTGAACGGAGCGCAGCTGCGAGGCACGGTAAATATGACAGAAAGTCCAGTGATTGGGTTTGTCTCTGGCCGGCCCATCTGGTGCGATCAGGGTCGGGTTGGCGGAGATTTCCAGACATCCACACAGGTCAGCAAGAAATGTGAGTGTTAAATAGTGTTTGTTGATATGTCGTTTTTAAAACAATTTGAGTGCAGTAACGGGAACTAGTCCACCCTGAGCCGATGACTTGAAATTTTAAGTGAGGTGCCTGTTTTTCAAGAACTAGTCGAATTTTTGCGCATTTCGTTAGTTGGCAGGACCAATCTTTTTCTATACAGGTGGTCCCCGACTTACGAGCAGGTTCCGTTCCTGCGAGGTGCTCGTAAGATGAAAATTCATATGTGAGAACGCGGAGCACGTGTTCTCGTACGTCCGGAACCTCATATGTTAGAGCTCGTGAGACTGGGAACACCTGTACTTAAGCGAGGGCGATCAAAGAAAAAATAAAAAAAATAAGCCAAGACCAGAAATGTGAGGCTGACCGCCAGACCTTTAAATTGGACGTTTAGTGTGTCCGGCCAGGCAAGAAGAGAAATTAAGACAAGAACGTTTATTTTTATATTTGACGCGTCATTATGTACTGTATTTGTTTAGTCCTTTTTTATGTGTATGTTTGTTTCTGGAGCCCTGCACCTCTGCTTTTTCTTCCTCCCATTTCCTTGTGTGTGTAGGCAGCTGGCTCCTTATCTGTGGGCCTTTCTCAGACCCCCCCACCCGTGCTGAACCTGCCTGCAGCGTTTTCTGTGTTTAACTGCTCTGAGTGTGATTACTGGATCTAAAAGGTTTTCCAGTTTGACATTAATTTGCTCACATATATTAATAAATACTGTACACAAAAGGTTGTCTGTCTAAAAGGAAAAAGAAAAGAGATAGACCTTTAGTCAGTAAAAAAATATGGCTGAATGAATCAGAGAGACAAAGCATCTGAATAAGTTTTTATTTTATTTTAAAACAAGTACTCTAGTAGCCTTGGATGGATGCAGCTGCGTCTGCACCTCCTCCAGATAAACTTGGCAAAGGCAAGCTTGGATCATTGGGTTTGCTACAGAAGTTAAATAATTGTAGATGTCCAACCATTCATTACTTTTGAAGGTTTACAAAACATAATTTAGTGGATCATGTGTTGTTTTGCTAAGTGACAAAACAAACAGTTTCAGCTGTTTTATCCTTCATTATAAAATGTTAGTTTCAGAGCAGAAACTAACAACCTTCCCTCCCTCCCCCACCCCCTCCTTCCCCGTCTGTGTGAAAATTTATACTGTATTTACTTACAAGAAAAGTACTGTGCTAACAGAGAGGCAGTACTAATGAAACATACATAAATAAAATAAAAATAAACATAAATATGGCACGAGAACTAAAGTTGATGTTGAGAAGTAGATTTTTATTTAAATAATTTTACAAACCAAGAAATTTGATTGTCTTGCTTGAAGAATTCTCGGTGGATCTGAGAACACACAAATACAAATTATTACTTTCTTACTTCAGCATTCCATTTAAAACGTGACTGAGAGAGGATTGTTTGCAAACATTTCCCATTGTATTTTTCCTGATATTAAGAAAAGTTATAAAAGGTTACATAATTATCTCGGATATACAAAATTCTAATCCAAACACTTTAGGTTTTAAAGGCTCAACAACGTTAAAATAGGACGTTTTAACAATAGGCCTGGCGCTCACACGAGCGGTCCGATTTAATAAAATTTTAGCGAGAAGGACTCCAAATAGTTTCGCTGAACCAAGCGGACAGATCCGTTTTTATCATGAAAATCTGACGAAGAAAGATCCGATTTTAAATCATCCAAAAATTACGTTTTTTATCGGAAATGAAAAGCTAAGCTAATGCTAACAGAGAGGCAGCCGAAGCTCCGCTCGTCCGTCTGAATCCGTAAATAGATAGTTATACTGTGAAACCAAACGTTTCTAAATTGTGTTTTCTCTGCAAAAAGGAACTGAGAATTCGCTTACCAATTTTTATCGAAATAGTTCTGTCGAAAAAGCTGAATGATGACGAGGCAAGAATTCAGGAGGCCTTGTTGTCATGAGAACTTTGATACAGTGTTGCCAGATCTCGCGACAGAAGCAAGCGACCAGCCCAAAACAAGCCCAAAACGAGCCCAACTGGCAACCCACCCCATTGTGTAAAACTAAGACCGTTTTTAACCAGTATAAACATACATTTGTTATGGCGTTGCATACAAACGGCAAAAATTATGCTAAACACTTTGAAAAACATATCCACTCTAAGAAATAAAGATACATTTTACATATTAATACTGATTAATCCCATTAAACCTCTGGATCTCATTTGAGATCTGAATTTTAAACGAAGAGTGATGACAAAAATTGGCAATCACAACATTGAAGAGATTCATGAAAGCTGCGCACAACTTAGTAAAAATAAACTAAAAATTGGACAGCTAACCATACTAAGTGTGCACCCTTTTCTCCCATTTTTTAATTATATTATTTCCCCATATTTCCCCACTTATTGGAGCTAATTTTAGCGTGGTCTTGTCACTCTAGACGAAGAATAAAAAATAACGAATAACAATCCAAAATAAGCGACTTTACGTTCAAAGTAAGCCCAAGTAACCACAATAAGCGACTACAGAAAATAAAGAGCCCAGAGTAGCTTATAATGAGCGGTCTTGGCAATGCTCACAGACACCTGTGATTATCTGAGGGGAACAGAAAAGTAACATTCATGAAACAAAAACAGTTTTATCTTGGTCATCCAGAGAGGTCCAGTTCATGTTTTCAGATTCTGAGTAGAGTCTGTTACTGCGAGGTGAAGTTGAGAGGAACTGGATGTTTTTATAGCAGTCGCATAGGATGTTGATAAAACACGGAATATATTTGGATTTAATGCAAAATAAATGGGAAGTAGAGAAAGTATTACCGGTATACTGCATTGAATTACAATTATTGACTATTTAAACTTTTATAATAAGCTTGTTAATTTAAATTAACAACCATAATCAGATCAAAATTAATGTAAGATGATTTATTTTGATGTAAGATGATTTATTTGGGCAGTTACGTATTTAGGTTACTGTGTCTTTAAGAGACTTCTTCTTCGTGGGTTTTTCTTCGGGGTTTTTTGGGTGTGTTCAGGTTAAGCGGGCGAAAACAACGGGAGACGCGGGCAGCGTTCATGAGGGGATGACGTTGTATTGAACAGCTGAATAAAGTCCGTGCAGCCAAGCTATTCCCTTTCAGCGTGGTTACTCTTTCTCCACCCCACGACCCTCGGATGTGTTTGTGACACTTCTCCACCTCAAGCGGTGGTGTTACACTGGTGGCAGCGGGTTTGTGGACGCTTTCAGCGATTGGAGCGGTGAGCACATGCTTAGCATGCTATTAACCTTATAGCTAATGCTGCACATGCTGATAGGCGCGTTTAGCTGCTGCTGAGGACGGACTTTTTTTTTATTCCTCCAATTTTTTTTCTACTAGTCTCAACGTCTAATACTCAGTGATGGAGAGTAACTTTTGGGAACAATTACCTTTTCATTCTGCTGCGGGTCGTACTAGGCCACAGTACAGCCACGTGTTTGTGGGAGATGGAAAAGAGGATTTTTCAAGATGGTGTAGACGTTTTGAAGTGACTGTTGAGGCTGATCCTGATGCTACTGAAGACAGTTTGGCGAAACTGTTGCCTACATACTTGGGGGGAGCTGCTTTTAGTTACTGGGACAGTTTATCCGATGCAGTTAAAACAGACTATTCAGCCACGAAGGAAAAGCTGAAAAGCGTGTTTGGACAAACTGCTTATTTGTCGACTTTCCAGAGCTACATTAATGCACGCAGCCGCCTCCCTGGTGAAGCTCTCCCTGTGTTCGCTGCAGAAATTTGCCGTCTGGTCGAGGAAGCTTTTCCAACTTATGGCGATAATGCTAAACAGGGAGAAAAATTTAGACGCTTTATTGCTGGACTTGACCCATACCTCCAACTGCGATGTCATGAACAGGGGGTTAAAACATTGGAGACTGCGCTACAGTTGGCTATTCAAATTGAAGCTGCTCACCAAGCTACTAGAGTGTTCACATCCCCCGCTCCGGTGCAGTCTTCTTCTACGCCAGTTTACCCTGCTGTCTCACCTGGGTGGTCTACTCAGCTCCCTTCACCTGCTCCTCAAGGAGTCCACTCAGCTACGGGGGATGATTTCAAGAAAATGGCAAACACGATCGAAATGCTGGCGGACAAAGTTCATCAGCTACAAATGACGGTTGACCGCCAGCGTGAGGACGCATATCGACAGGACAGGCGGGATTATGGATTTCGTCATCGGAGCTCCGCTTCGGCTGGACGAGGTGAGGGCAGATATTCATCGGATGACTACCATCTGTCACCTCCACGCCGCAGAGACTCATCGGACGACCGGAACACACATCGCCGCAGCACCTTCCGCACATCACATGACGAGGAACGCAACCAACGGGAGTCACCTGCTCGAACCAGCTCATCTGAACGCTACTCGCAGGGCTACAACGCTACAAACAGGGGCTATGCTAGCCGTGGTCGCTCTCCGGGCCGCTATGAAAGTGGCCGCCTTCATCGCTCTCCCAGTCCGGCCCGGGTACGGTTCCAGTCTCCTGCACGTCAAGACCGGGAGCAGGGAAACTACAAGTAGCTGACAATGAGGGCAAATTGTCAGCTACCAACTTCTCTTTGGCCCAGACGGACAACGACATTCACCCTGACACAGGTACTATTGACAGCTTGTGTGTGACTGATGTAGACAAAAGATATGTGTCAGTTGTTATTGAGGACACTGTGGTGCATGCTTTTGTTGACACAGGAGCTGACGTTTCTATTATTAGTGAGACTTTTAGAATGGCTACACCTGCTCTTCAGAGAAAACCCATTATGAAACGGTTTATCCCTCTCACTGGGGTCACAGGTGATCCCCTTGACTCTGTAGGCTCCATTTATGTGAACCTAAGTATTGCAGGTGAGCCCATGACACATACACTTCAAGTTGTCAGAAACTGTACTAAACCAATCATTTTAGGTTGGGACTTTATGGTGGCAAATGGCATTACTGTTGACACTCGCACCATGACATGCAATGTAGCTGGTACAGCTGTACCACTAGTTAGTCCACATTTGTACATTCCCTGCCTGACTGCGGTGACAGTGGCGGCCACGGTTGCCATTCCGGCTATGTCAGAGAGGGTCATCACAGCTAATCTTGATGTACCCCTCAAAGGGTTTTTACCTAATGGTTACATTGGTGTGTTCGAACCACATTATACCGATCAGTCCTCTACTGGTATGGCATGGACTGTGGCGAGGGTAGAGCACGGTTCTATTTGTGTGAAGGTGGCTAATGTTTCACATAGTGAAGTTATGCTACATGATGGTACACAGGTGGGACATTTTCATGCTATCCTGGCAGGGGGCCAGAGTGAGTTCACCATTATGGATGGTTCTATTGGTAGTGTTAATAGACAGATACCTGACAGTCCGGGTGCAACTCCTATTATAGATGACACTGATTCAGACCTGACGCCATTGCAGAAAACACAACTGACGGACACTTTGACTTCTTTTGCTGACGTGTTTAGTCAACACCCACATGACTTTGGTAGAACTGACATGGTCACACACAAAATCATTACGAACTGTCACACCCCAGTCTCTCAGAGAGCCTACCGCACCTCTCCAGTCATGAAGGCTGAAATCCGTCGCCAAGTGGAAGCACTTAAGGCGCAAGATTTGATAGAGGACAGCTCGAGCCCCTGGGCCAGCCCGGTGGTGATGGTGAAAAAGAAAGATGGCTCATATAGATTTTGTGTAGATTTTCGAAAACTGAACTCTGTCACTATTACTGACGCACACCCCCTACCAAGAGTAGATGACAGTTTAGACGCGTTGTCTGGTTCGCAGTACTTTTCTACCATGGACATGTCTAGTGGGTACTGGCAAGTACAAATGGATCCTGCAGACAGACAAAAGACTGCATTTACTACAGGTGATGGCTTGTACCAATTTAAGGTCATGCCCATGGGACTCAAAAATGCACCTCCAACCTTTCAAAGGCTCATGGAGCTGGTTCTGCGAGGTCTACACTGGACAACTTGTGTCATTTACTTGGATGACATCATTTGCATGGGAAAAACATTTGAAGAACATCTAGACAATCTCACAGACATTCTCACTCGCTTCAGACAAGCAGGGTTAAAGTTAAACCCTAAGAAATGTGACTTTTGCAAACCGGCTGTGAAGTACATGGGACACATTGTGTCACGAGAGGGACTGACGGTGGACCCAATTAACAGTGAACGCATTAGTGACTGGCCTGTTCCACGTTCGCCGACAGAGGTACGTGCCTTTTTGGGACTGTGCTCATATTACAGACGTTTTGTGCATCAATATGCCTTCATTGCTCAGCCTCTACATAGACTTACCCAAAAACAAGTTGTGTTTGAATGGACAGATGACTGTAGCACAGCTTTTCAAACACTTAAGAAGGCACTGACTTCTCCTCCAATAATGGCATTTCCAAACTTTGATGAACCATTCATTCTGAGCACAGATGCATCTAATTTGGCAGTTGGTGCAGTACTATCACAGATACAACAGGGACAAGAAAGGGTGGTGGCATTTGCAAGTCATGTACTGTCAAAAACAGAGAGGAAATGGTCTACCTATGACAAAGAACTGTATGCTATTGTGTGGTCAGTCAGACACTTTAGACATTACCTGAGTTGCAATCCTTTCACCATTATTACTGATCATCGTCCTTTGCTTAGTTTAAGGAAAATGGACATTACGCATGACCCTACAGGACGCAGGGGTCGTTGGGCGTTGGAGCTCGATCCGTATCAATGGACAATCACTCACAAAGAGGGTAAGAAACACACAAATGCAGATGCCATGTCACGGATACCATTGGGACAGGACTCTATTGAGATGACAAGTACGACGCTACCTGAAGCTCACTCTTCGCCTAGTGATACAGGACAATCTGTCTCACTGTCTGAGGCGAGGGGTAATGATGAGGGGTCATGCTCGACCCCTGAACATTTAGAGAGGACCGATATGGTACCAAAAGTTTGTTGTGTGGACACTGATAGGACACATGTGAATGTGGGGTTTGACACATTACAACAGACATTATCTGCCCATAACGTGGACATTGTAAATGCACAACTTGCTGATCCTGTTCTCGGGGAAGTGCATAATTGGGTTAAAAACAAGAAACGTCCCTACCTCAGACAGGTAAAAGGTAAAATGCAGAGGAAACTATGGTGGCAGTTTCATAACTTGTTGCTATGTAATAACTTGTTGTGTCGAAAAGGTCAAACACCGCCTGGCAAACCTGAGGTTTATCAAGTGTTAATTCCAGTGGCACTGGTTACAGAGACAATGCAATTTTTTCATGGTAATCCATGTTCTGGTCATTACAGTGCTGAACGAACATTTAAGAAAGCATTGACAGTGTGTTATTGGCCAGGAATGAGATCTGATATTGAGCAGTTCTGTAACTTGTGTAAGACATGTGAAGTTTTTAGGAGGGTTGTACCAAAGCACAGAGCTCCTTTACAATCTATTCAGACTGAAAGACCATTTCAGTTGGTCTGTACGGACATTACCGAACTGCCAGTCACGTCTGTGGGAAACAGATATGTGCTTGTGGTACAGGACCATTTCACCAAGTATGTGAATGCATATGCTATGGTTGATCAAAGGGCTGCCACGGTAGCACAGTTACTCTGTGAAAGGTATATCCCTGAACATGGTGTCCCTGAGGAACTGTTGTCGGATCAGGGACGACAATATGAG
>JBBPBX010055224.1:0-17638 GCA_038048925.1 Garcialebias charrua | reverse complement strand
GTTGGTTGTATGTTAAGTCACTTAAAGCTGTTCAATCGTTCAGGTAAAAAAACTCAACTCAAGAGACAAATAAGCAAAGTGTCAACCGTAACAACAACAACAAAAAGTTAATTACATTGTTTCAACCACACGGAGATGTAATTTGTTACCATTTTTTTAAACTGAATATGAAAAATACCAAAGACGGAACAGTACGACACACATAAAATAGATACAGGTCGTTCTCAAAAAATTTGCATATTGTGATAAAGGTCATTATTTTTCAGTAATGTAATGATACAAATGAAACTTTTATATATTTTAGATTCATTGCACACCAACTGAAATATTTCAGGTCTTTTATTGTTTTAATACTGATGATTTTGGCATACACCTCATGAAAACCCAAAATTCATGTCTCAAAAAATTAGCACATCATGAAAAGGTTCTCTAAACGAGCTATTAACCTAATCATCTGAATGAACTAATTAACTCTAAACACCTGCAAAAGAGTCCTGAAGCTTTTAAAAACTCCCAGCCTGGTTCATTACTCAAAACTGCAATCATGGGTAAGACTGCTGACCTGACTGCTGTCCAGAAGGCCATCACTGACACCCTCAAGCAAGAGAGTAAGACACAGAAAGAAATTTCTGAACGAATAGGCTGTTCCCAGAGTGCTGTATCAAGGCACCTCAGTGGGAAGTCTGTGGGAAGGGAAAAGTGTGGCAGAAAACGCTGCACAATAAGAGGTGACCGGACCCTGAGGAAGATTGTGGAGAAGGGCCGATTCCAGACCTTGGGGGACCTGCGGAAGCAGTGGACTGAGTCTGGAGTAGAAACATCCAGAGCCACCGTGCACAGGCGTGTGCAGGAAATGGGCTACAGGTGCCGCATTCCCCAGGTCAAGCCACTTTTGAACCAGAAACAGCGGCAGAAGCGCCTGACCTGGGCTACAGAGAAGCAGCACTGGACTGTTGCTCAGTGGTCCAAAGTACTTTTTTCAGATGAAAGCAAAGTTTGCATGTCATTCGGAAATCAAGGTGCCAGAGTCTGGAGGAAGACTGGGGAGAAGGAAATGCCAGAAGTCCAGTGTCAAGTACCCACAGTCAGTGATGGTCTGGGGTGCCATGTCAGCTGCTGGTGTTGGTCCACTGTGTTTTATCAAGGGCAGGGTCAATGCAGCTAGCTATCAGGAGATTTTGGAGCACTTCATGCTTCCATCTGCTGAAAAGCTTTATGGAGATGAAGATTTCATTTTTCAGCACGACCTGGCACCTGCTCACAGTGCCAAAACCACTGGTAAATGGTTTACTGACCATGGTATTACTGTGCTCAATTGGCCTGCCAACTCTCCTGACCTGAACCCCATAGAGAATCTGTGGGATATTAAGTTGAGAGACACAAGACCCAACACTCTGGATGAGCTTAAGGCCGCTATCGAAGCATCCTGGGCCTCCATAACACCTCAGCAGTGCCACAGGCTGATTGCCTCCATGCCACGCCGCATTGAAGCAGTCATTTCTGCAAAAGGATTCCCGACCAAGTATTGAGTGCATAACTGAACATAATTATTTGAAGGTTGACTTTTTTTGTATTAAAAACACTTTTCTTTTATTGGTCGGATGAAATATGCAAATTTTTTGAGACATGAATTTTGGGTTTTCATGAGCTGTATGCCAAAATCATCAGTATTAAAACAATAAGACCTGAAATATTTCAGTTGGTGTGCAATGAATCTAAAATATATGAAAGTTTTATTTTTATCATTACATTATGGAAAATAATGACCTTTATCACAATATGCTATTTTTTTAGAAGGACCTGTATAATCTGCAGATGCCATTCATCTGTTGTTGGTAGTTTCTACTGTAAGTCTAACATTACTCCACTTTTTATCAGTCCTCATTTCTAGACACATGTACAATATGCTGTCATGGTCAGGCACCAGGACGGGATAGATTAGAAACTGCTCAAAAAGGCAGCCAAAGTCCAAAGACAACCTTTGAAAGACCTTCAAAAACCCTAAAAAAAACTATTGATCAAGACTATTGCAAACAATTACAAGAAAGTCTGACTCTGGAATCAAAGTACAAGGAAACTAAAGGGGATTTAAAGTTCTGTACTGTACCATAATTTAAAGATGGTTTAACTTTAACAATAATCATCAGCATCATTCAACATATGCATATAAGGAACTGAAGTTTCAATATTTTGTCTGTAAAAGAAGTAAACTCCATCAAGCATGACTGCAAAACATTTGAAATGTTAAGAAACAGCAGAAACCACTTGCTGTGTGCCCCTGAGGTTTTACATTTCAGTTTGCCGTAATGTTTCATTTGACAATTCATCACTCCACTTAAAGGGCACCAATGGCCATCCGGCAGGTCAGAGCAGTGGGTGACTGCCAAGTTGTAATGGAAATCAATGGCAGCTCACCATGAGGGGAGTGAAGTGACCCAGATGGGTCTGCCTCATCCAATGTGTTGTATTTTCTGAGGTGGAGCCATTCACCACAATGCCCTGTCTGTGGGCACAGGCTAATGAGCCACACTGTGCCTCCAATCAGATCCACATGTGTCTGACAGGATGCTGCAGAGTCAAAAAGACAACCAGGCCACTGCCCGTTTATGTTTTAGGTCTCGCACCATTGCTTCAGGTCATGCTGCAATTGAAGAATTTAAACTTTAAAGCTGCTTTGAGCAATATGTTTGTATGTTCTCAACAGGTCAAATGACCATACGTAGAGAAAGAGGACACTGGCAATGGCTAATCCCAAAAAGTTTCACTAACTGCAAAATCCACAGCTCAACATATTTTCACAATTAACCTTGATGCAACTAGTTTTGTGTTTTAAACCTGCAAGAAGGGATTCTGACTTGAATCTCATGCTTCAAGTCAAGAATTTCCATATCAGGATAAAATGTAATACTGGTACTACAACTAATAGAATATATCTTTATTGGCATCGTCATTCAGACGATATTTAGTCTTCGGCAGATTTTATCATGAGATGAAGGCATTCTCAGTCAAACAATAGCACATTGCATACTACACTGATTATTTAGCAACAAAAAAAATTAAGTCAGTGTGTGAAAAGTAATTATTTAATGCCCCATTAGAGGTTAAAAAGTGACATAGCAGCCCAACTGTAGCTGATCAAATTAGCTTCATAAACTGATTGTCCACAAATGTCAAGTCAAGGTTCTTTATCGTCATTCGCATCACATGAGGTGGAACAAAATTGTGTACACAGGGTCCCAGTTACATCCCACAATAGCAAAAATATAAAAAGAAACAGTAAATAAAAAACCAAGATGTAAACTTAGATATATGCTAAATGAACGCCAAACGGTAAAAGAGCTAAGATATACCCTAGTCGCTAACAGTGCAAAACAATACACCGAACAGCAGTAGCACGATTTTCAAAAGTTTGGTTTGGCTATAGTTCACACGGGGGGTCAAGGGGTCGGGCCTGGACTGGAGCCAACCCCAAAACTAACATAAACTGAGATTTATTCAAAGCATTCAACCAAAATACAAAAACAAGGTGCCAAAAGTGAAAAATAAATAAATGTCAAAAGTGGTCAAAAGGTCAAAAGTGACCGTATTTATAAAAACAGAAGTTTTTGGCAGCTTGCTGCAACTGAAGCGTTCAGATATGGGTCAGTAAAATGCCAAGGAAGAATAAAGTAATCTTAGGAAAGCAGCTATTGCTGCCCATGCGTCTGGGATGGGTTATCAGACCATCTCCAAACCATTTGGACTTCATTATTCCACGGCGAGAACAATTATTCACAACTGAAAAATGTCCTAGACAGTTACTGATCTTTCTGGGAGTAGCTGTCCTTGTCATTTTAATTAAATGTCAAACTGTGCAGTACTCAGAGATTACAAAAATCTGCTGGAACTACATCCCAACTCTAAATCATGAAAAACACTCATTTGATAGCCAGGTATTGCTTGTTTGACAGAGTTACTGTACTAACAGATTGTGTCTTGGCTTCAAAAAAAGCATGGTAGTTTTGCTTAGGTTTGTAAAACTACCTTTGAACAAACTAAAAGGTTTCAGGAACAACGTCCTTTGGACAAATAGGTGTTTGATCATAATGTTCAGTCACATTTGGTGCATTGCAAACTAAAGCATCTCAACGTCAATCTATCAAGCATGGTGGGAGAACGTTGATAATTTGAGGCCGTTTTGCACCTTTCAGTCACCAGGTTAACCATGCAACACCTGTATTCCAACGTATTCTAGAGTCACATATGAGGCTTTTTGTTGGTAGAAACTGGTGCGTGCAATCCCAAGTTCATTTATAACAGGGCAGCTGAAAAAGAAAAACAATTGCAATAATCAGCTGAAGTTCAGACCTCAAGTCTAAACCTCAATGAGTTGAAGCAATGTTGTAAAATAGAATGGGTAAAAATTCCTCCCAACTCATTTGAGCGATCGATAGTGAAACATAAAATTACTATCTAAAAAAGCTAAGTCTGGTCCTCTGGACATTCAAAAAACAAAAAAACAAAACAAAGCAAAAAATTGTAGAAACGTTTCGTCTTTCGTCCGAAAGACTTCCTCAGTCTGAGGTGCTGGGTTCAGCTCAGTCTTATAAATAGCACCCTCTCACAGTGTTACACAACCAGTTGGCTGATGACAGCCTGAAACCAGCTGCTCACATGATCAATCAGTGTCTTATATCGGGGAAACTAAACAGCCACTGGCCAAAAGGATGGCCCAGCACAGAAGATCAACATCATCAGGTCAGGACTCTGCAGTCTACACTCATCTCCAGGCCAGCGGTCACTCTTTCAGGGATGAAGATGTTCACATCCTTGATAGAGAGGAACGATGGTTTGAGAGAGGAGTAAAGGAGGCCATCTTTGTGAAAAGAAACCGCCCATCATTAAACAGGGGTGGAGGCCTCCGAGTTCAACTGTCCCCCTCCTACAATGCTGTGATTGCTGGTATCACTCAGCCCTCTGTGAATAGCAAACAACCATCAGGGTGCTAACGATCCATTGTTAGGCTGATGGTCCTCCTTGATCATGTGAGCAGCTGGTTTCAGGCTGTCATCAGCCAACTGGTTGTGTAACACTGTGAGAGGGTGCTATTTATAAGACTGAGCTGAACCCAGCACCTCAGACTGAGGAAGTCTTTCGGACGAAAGACGAAACGTTTCTACAATTTTTTGCTTTGTTTTGTTTTTTTGTTTTTTGAATGTCCAGAGGACCAGACTTAGCTTTTTTAGATTTTTCTACCTGGATTATTGAGCATGCATCAGGGTATAAAATTACTAGTTTAACTTTGCCACATTCACAGCTATTAAAAGACTATTAGAAAAATTTCTTTCATACAGTAGGATAATAAAGTAGTGTATTAGAAGAAAATTTAAGCATTCCTTTACTCAAGGCCATAAATCTGCGCTTCTTTCATGAGGTTAGGGTCCTACAAGTTCATTACGGTTTGTACTTTTTGGCAGGATAAAGGAAATTAAAACAGATAAAAACAGATATACTTCTGCTGGGCCAGTGCTTTTGGAGTCAGAGGCCTCCGCCTGACTGTTTGTGTAGTTCTGGGATGTAAAATCACATTTCTGCCTCATGATGAGTGCATAGAAGTTGCCATGGAAACATCTTGACCACAACTCAGCCTGAGTGTGCCCACAAGCCGAGTTACTTTAGACCACCATTGTCTGACAAACACATCAGGGAAGGACAATGGGTGGCAGATCGTAAAGCTCCACAGGATATTGAGCCCAGCAGAAAGTAAATATATGTTTAAAGAAAGCTGCTCTTGTTGGAGATTGTCAGGAAGCTGCAATCCAGAAAAAGTAACTCACTGACTGTGAAGGCCTGTTGGGGACTCTTTACGCTCTTTAAAGTAAAACGTGCTTTTTTTAGCAATGTTTTACCCTCTTGAAGCATAGTGCTAACGTTTATATTCATAAATTTACTCGTTATCATCTCCCTGCCAGAAAAGATTGAAATACGTACGTTTGTGTGTCAGCCAGCTTTAGCCGGTCTGCAAGCATTTTTTTCTCACAAACTACAAACATTTCCAATTATGTTATCAGAAATTAAGTCATCCATTTACCCATCAAACTAACTTTTGGAGTCTACTTGATTCAAGATGGCGGCCTCAGCTAAACAGCATTAGCAAATGCAAAAATGCCCATACACTAAGCTATGGTCTGGTGTGGTAGTAGCTGAGAGTCATCCCCTTCCCACTGAGCTTTGTTTAAAATGTTGGAACTCAAAGCAGGTGATGTTCCTTCAAGGGATGCTCGTTTCATTGATCATTATCTTGACATGTGAAGAAAAGTCAACATATCTGCCCATTTTAATTAGTATTTGCATGTTTTATAGAGTATCAGTATTATCACTAAGTATTAAATACATGCTGACCTCTGCTAAAACACACTCTCTGCCTATACTGCTGTACTGTATTGTCTGTCATTCTCAATGGGCCTCATGCACGAACATGTTCGTATTTTTATCCTGAATTTCTCCTACTTTTGTTCGTATAAGCGTTCGTACGAACATGCCACGTCAGATTCAACAAACACTTCTATCCTTCGGGAAAGTGTGTAAATCATGGTGTAAATGAGTTGCGTACGTTGATGAATTCCACCTGTTCTAAACACCTGCGCGTGCACGCTGAGAGCTTATTTACATAATTCCCAC
This sequence comes from Garcialebias charrua, assembly GCA_038048925.1. Classification (NCBI taxonomy): domain Eukaryota; kingdom Metazoa; phylum Chordata; class Actinopteri; order Cyprinodontiformes; family Rivulidae; genus Garcialebias; species Garcialebias charrua. The sequence continues at coordinate 10,978 of JBBPBX010055224.1, read as the reverse complement.
CCCTCAAAACACCATATAAGGCTACGCTTCCTGCCTCAGACAGCAGGAAGTGTCCATTCATTCAAAATCAAGAAGTAAAAAGAACTTTACGCGTTCGGAGATTGAAGTTCTGCAGTCGTTCTGCGGCAGTGTACGGGAATTTTATGTACCGGTACCTGGGTGTTAATATGAGGAGCGGCTTTGATAAGGGGGAGCGCACGACTCACTGAAGCCTGCGCGACACACCACACAAATTAAACTTAAAATTATAATTCGACTTCAAACAGAACCTATTGTCAAAAACAATTGTGGTGCGTGACTTTTTTGAACTCTAAATATTTTCTAAATAACGAAATATGAAGTTGTTAGTGGAGAAATGCCGTCTGGATTACAGCAGACCGACTGCTCGTAAAATATACGACAAGTCCGGACCACACGTAAATTTTGTTCGTATCTGAGAAAAATCGTAGGATACGAAAACATTGTTGAATGCCACAAATGCTCCTAAATCACTCGTACGCACAGTTTAAGAACAAATCTGTGCGTACAAACAGTTCATGCATGAGGCCCATTGTTCCAATACATATTGAATATTATTAATGATATTGTTTATCTTGTTGCTTTATGTATCGTTTTTAACATTTTAGGAAGTTTTTGTGTGAATCTTTTTTACCTGTTGTTGCCGTTTCATTTGAATTTCCCATCTGTGGGACAATAAAGGCTGTTTCTATTCCATTTGTCCTTTATTGAGGCCACTGTAAAGCAGAGTGGTGCTCCTGATGTCGGCAACAGATGAATCATGTCAGTGGGTCAGTCTGGGAGCGAGTGTTTTACTTTAACTAATGTGACAAAGTGAACAGCGTTGTTGTGAACAATCATTGATTTATTGAGTTAGTAAACGCATCACGCAACGGTGATGCACTGTTTCCACAGACAAAGAAAAAAAATCTTATGTCAAAGCAAATCAAAGGTTTTGAAGCACCCGTGCTTCTAACCTACAAGAGTGCTTAATGTGCACTTGTGATAGAAATAATATTTCCACCATAAGTACACTAAAATGATTAATACCTTCTGCAGTTGTTGCTACAATCATATAAACAAGTTGTAAAAAATAAACTAGCAACTAAACTGTAAAACTATTATTTATGTCACTTTTTTTTTGTTTTTTACCCTTTTGTCTCTTTTTTTTATTTTTATATTCAAGAGTTAATACAAAATGGAAAAATATATATATATTTTTTATTAATCATTTTGTATTTTTAAATGTTTATATTGTATTTAAAAGGTATCTTGGTTAAACAGATGACAAAAATAAATTTGTTTTCATCCTTCCAGTTTCATTTTGTTCTGAGTGAAGCAGCAGAAATGGAAATCACATTGGAATCAAAAAAGGCGTTCATCATGTCCTGGACGACTGAGAATCTTCACCAGCAAATCACATTGGACTTTCTGATGACTTTCACATGCTTCCCGTCCCTTAAAGCTGCAGTATGTAGCTTTTTTTATGAACATATTTCTTCACTCTGTCACTACCTCCTGACAGACTGATGTTAGCCAGGTAATCTCTGAAAAAAAATAAAAAAAAATATTGTCCCCTTGCTTCTCCAGGTGGTAAATAAGCATTTCTAAAAAGAAAAGGTGACCCGCCATTTTCCAGCCAATAAAAACAGAGTTTGTAACCAGCCAATAAAAACAGAGCTTGAATTTGAATCAGCCAATAAAAACAGAGCTTGAATTTGAAATTCAACAGACCACAAGGGGGCAGAGCCACATATGGCTCTGAGGGGGAGGGATCAGAATGCTTTGCCTGTTGAAAATATTTCTAACTGCTGCAGTTCTACAGAAACTGCATACTGAACCTTTAATGATTCTTCTGGTTGGACCTCCGGTCACTTCAAGAACTCCAAGCTCTGCTTCTGCTCGTCACAGAACGTGGCTTAAAGGAGAAACGACGGAACTCAAAACGAAACAAGAAGAGTTAACTGTTTTTATCACCGCTGACCTCGCAGCAGATTTACCACATTGTGAGAACGAGGAAAGAAGAAGTGGGGGGAATGAGTTGCTTATGTGAGGGAAAAGCTGGTGTGAAAGTGTGACATTGTGTGAAAGAGAGAGTCCAAGAAGTCCTGAGACAAAAGGCCAGTGTGCGGCCCCTGACTGTCCATCACACTGGACTCTCAGGGCCCATTCAGATCAGCAGCGAGCCACCACTCTGCTCTTCCGGCTCACAGGCTGGAAGCCCGGGACGAGCCCACCACTGAGCTCCATCCTGTGTGCCCCTCCAGCACTGCGCACAGCCTGGCCACAATAATAACCTCGTAACACCCCAGGAGGATCCTGTTTGGATGTGGATGAGATTAGCAGGCGAACTCACATTCAGACAAAAAGAACAGCTGCATAGTGGAAAAAACACTCAAAAACACAAACAGAAGAAAACAATTGAACAGAAAAATAAAATCTCAGACCGCAAGAGGCAGGCACAAACGTTCGACGGAGCTTTAGGGCCACGCTAAGAAAAATAAAAAAATTCAAGCCATAAAATTACAAGAATAAAGTCATAGCATTACGAGAATAAAGTTGAACGAAGTCTTATTATGAGAATAAAGTCATATGAGATATTTTTTACAGCTCTCCTTTATTTGACCTCACTGCAGCCTTCGACACTGTGGACCATAGTATCCTCCTCCACCGTCTTCATGTGGAGGTCGGTCTCTGTGACACTGTCCTGGACTGGTTCAATTCTTTCCTCTCCAATAGGCTGGAATGTGTTAGCCTTGGCAATGCCACTTCCCAGACAGTCGGTGTCTCCTGTGGTGTCCCTCAGGGGTCAGTTCTGGGGCCCCTGCTGTTTTCCCTCTACATGCTGCCTTTAGGTCAAATTATTAATCAGTTCAACATTTCTTTTCACTGCTATGCCGACGACACACAGCTTTACATCAGGACTGGAACATCATCATCATCCCTATCTCCGTCTTCACTCACTGTTCTCTCTGCCTGCCTGGAGGAAATAAAGGCATGGATGAATCAGAACTTTCTTCAATTAAACTGCTCGAAGACTGAGGCCATATTGATTGGCACCCCTCACCAGATACAAACATCAACTTTAACAACAATCTCCTTCTCTGGTCAAGACATCCCCCTCTCCACCTCTGTTACAAATCTTGGAATAAAAATGGACTCTCATCTTACATTTGAAAATCACATTAAGCATCTGTTTAAAACCTGCTTCTTCCATCTTCGAAACATCTCCAGACTTCGCCCATCTCTGACTTTTCCTGATGCTGAGAAACTCGTCCATGCCTTTGTCTCCTCCAGGCTCGACTACTGCAACTCCCTGTTTATTGGTATCCCTGGCAAAAACCTTCAGAAACTTCAATACATTCAAAACAGTGCAGCAAGGATTCTGTTGAGAGTTCGTAAATTTGAACATATTACACCCATTCTCCATAACCTCCATTGGCTTCCTGTCACCTACAGAATTCAATACAAAACTGCTCTCATTACCCATCAATGCTTGCACGGCACTTCACCTGACTATCTAAAGGACATTCTTGCACCATATTCATCCACCCGGTCTCTACGATCACAGAACAGTAATTTCCTTCATATTCCTCGGACCAAATTGAGGACCATGGGAGACCGAGCATTCTGTGTGGCTGCCCCCCGCCTGTGGAACTCCCTCCCTGACGACCTGAGAGCTCCACAGTCACTGGTTGACTTTAAAAGCAGCATAAAGACCTTTCTTTTTAAGCAAGCCTATTCTGCCTCCACATGATTTTATCTTTGATCTTAGCTGATATCATTATTGATTTTACTTGATTTTATCACTTGTTTTATTTTATTTATTTTTTAAGCAAGCCTAATCTGCATCCACATGATTTTATCTTTGATCTTAGTCGATATTATTATTGATTTTATTTGATTTTATCACTTGTTTTATTTTGATCTTTGCTTTGTTACACTTTGTAGCACTTTGAGATTTTTATTAATGAAAAGTGCATTATAAATGGAATTCATTATTATTATTATTATTATTATTATTATTATTTATTCGGATCCACAATGCGACCTGTCAATCAATCCAGTAGCGAATGACCAATCCGAAGCTAAATGCTCGTTACCTGCAGAGCTGCGCTGCAGCCCATCAGAGCATACCACCTTACTGTAAGCAGGTTCGAAGTCCTGATACTGATAATAATCTGATGCTGATATACTAACAGATTAACTATCTCCTTATTTGTAAAACCAATACCAAAATGTAACTTAACAAGTTGCTCAAAATTCTTCATTTTTCCACTGTTAAAATGTGGTAGACCCTATTGTGTCGGAGTTCGGATAATACTATGACTCTAGATTCTGATTGGTCATTTGCTGACACGCCTACTGGATTGATTGCGGGGGATCCTTACCTTGAAGATCCATGATGAGTTAAAAACTGTGAAGTAGGAATAGTAGTACAAGTAGTAAGTAGTTTATTTTATTATTTATATACTGTAGATATATATTATAATAAGCATTTTATTTAAAAGCGCCTTTCAGGACACCCAAGGACACTTAAACTGTGAGCCACTATTAACTGTGATGGACTTGCGACCTGTCCAGGGTGTACCCCGCCCCTTGCACAGTGATTGATGGAAATGGGCACCAGCGACCCCCGTGACCCAAAATGGAAGAAGCGGGTAAAAAGATAATGGATGGATGGATGTATATTAAAGCGTTTTAAACCCTTCCCACACTCTTGCAATAATCTAAACAATGTTTCTAAACTCTAAACCAGGGGTCACCAACACGGTGCCCGCGGGCACCCCCAAGGACCATTTGAGGTGCCCTCGGACCTGTTCCTAAAAATAGCAAATTTAAAATTTCATTTTATTCAGTTGTTATTCTTTTTTTGTATTTATATATATTTTAAAATGTCTATCTTAAAAATATGTTCTTAAAAATATGTTTATTATAAAAAAAATTCAATTTACGCTTTGTTATTTCTGAAGAGTTTATCAAACTGGTGCCCTTTGTATGACTCTGTACCCATGAAGTAGCTCTCAGTTTCAAAAAGGTTGGTGACCCCTGCTCTAAACACTCTCAAAGAGCAAGGAATGTCATGATTTCAGCTCCCTGCCTCCTCTGCTCTTTGCCACCTGCAAGAGCTCTTGGCCACACCCACTTCTCCGCTGAACAGCTGATCAGCGGATGTTCAACTGCAGCAGTAAGGACTGCACAAAGGTGCAGCAGGTGCTAAATAAGTTAAAATAATTTATTTAAAATAAAAATTCCATGCCTATCGTGTGGCTCATCCATCAATCAGCCAATTGTGTGTCATGTCCAAACTTATTTTGAAAAACTGCGATAGAGCGAATCCATAAACGAACAGCGGAGAGGCGAGGAACTACTTCACAGGTTCAAAAACTAATGCGAAACATTTAGATTGCACAGAAATATTCCAGTTTTAACTGTTACCAAAATGCTCACTTATTATCCAACAAAGTTCAGTCGGGTCATCTGGACGGTTTCTTTTATAGTTGAGACGTTTCGTCCGTCATCCAAAGGACTTCATTAATCCGAGGAGCTACAAACAAAAACTCACTTCCACAAGTAGCACACTCTCAGTGGACCAACCATCACCAGCAAACTGGATGGTCCACTATGTGAATGTGCTGCTTGTGGGACACAGTTTGTTTGTGGCTCCTCTGATTGATGAAGTCCTTCGGATGAAGGCCGAAACATCTCAACAAAAAAGAAACTGACCAGATGAACTCTGTTGGCTTTTTTTTACCTGGATTATTGAGCATGAACCTTGATGTGCCGACTTATGTTTAGTAAAATGTTGTCCTGTTTTTGTGATGTGATCTGAAGTAAAAGTTTATCTTGACGCCTTTCAACAGAGACGACTAACTCCTTCAGCTGTTCTGCTCCTTTAATACTCGTCATCACATAATTACAACCTGTTGTTACAACTAAACTCAATTAGAAGTTCGCTGGAAAACTGGAAAAAAAATCTGTCTGCGAGCGTATAAGATGGTGATCCAGTGAGATGTAAATTGTTGAAGCAAACTGTTTAACCTGGTGTCCACGAGAGACACAAACACAGACGTACCTTTTAAAACAAGGAACTGCACACAAACATCACATTATCATTTGGAAAAGTATGCACGTGATCAACACGCCTTAGTCACAAAATAAACACCTCAACACACACAACTTATCGGACCAAGACACAGAAACGTTCATTTCTGAGTCCTGGACAACAAAACGCCTTCCAGCTTCATCAAAAACATCCAATTATGTGAACTTGAGGCTCATTGCTAACAGATGTGTCTGTTTACAGTTAATGCCAAGTATTCTTGTTTGTTGCCCGACTATGCTGCCAGAACAACGTTTATGACTCTTTTCCACTCTCTGCTGAGAGGAAGGACACTTAAAAACACTATAAAGGCTAATTACATATGCTGAAACAGATCACAGCCGGCAAGTTTACATAAAATATAAATGTGAGCTTGTCATCTAATGCTTGAGCTTATTAACTATTTATTAAATATTCATAGTCATGGTCGACTTCTAATGACTTTGTCGCCCTTTCATGATTTCTAACCCTCGATGGGATGATACAACGCTCTGGGGAGTCTTTCTAATCCTCCTATAACATTGTTCTTTTTGGGAAACTGATCTCACTAGTCACATCCAACCCACATAAAATTACATTATAATAATAGTGTACCATAGAAAGTTTCCTATTAGATGCTGCAATTTTGCATATTTAATATTCTACCAAGAAAAGATTTTGGGAACATTTATTTTTCTTTAAAAATGTTTCCATTCTGGTCAGACACACAAATAAATGTCCTTTGTCATTTCTGACAGTCAAACTCATGACAAAACATTTGTTTTGATTGGATCAAAAAAGCACAGAAGTAATCTTAAAGCAATAGTTCAGATCTTTTGAAGTGGGGTATACAGTAAATGAGAGATTAGAACCAATCATTTTATTTGTAGACAGCTTGTTTTAACGGCCTCTATTTGGACGTAAATAATTTAATTATGGATAAGACTGATGAGCTAAGTATTTGAGCTGTTGCATATACAGTATAAAGGTTCACATGGACCAATATGAAATTTTGGTTCAGATTGACCAATATGAAATTTTGGGGTTGCTTTAAGAGTCCACTTTTTTTACCCAATTTGATAAGTCATTAGCTTCTAACCCAGGCCCGACCTGACCCGAAATAGGGCTGAGCCACAATAACTGAATGGGCAGGTTGGGTTGGTGTGGGGCTTTTGATTGTGTCAGCGGACACGCACGATTGACAATCCAATTATATGGCACATGGCTTGCCATACTTCAACAACTGCACGCAGCCGTTTGATCGCGTGCTAATCGACCTTGTCAGAAATTCAGAATCAGCGTAAGAGATTTATTTGTCATTCGCATCTCATGTGGTACATGTGGTGGAACGATATTATGCACACAGGGTCCCAGTTACATCCAACAATAAAATTTAAAAGAAAAACAGTAATACAGTAACATCTAAGATAAGAACTAAGAAAAACATCAGCTAAATAATGCACTAAGCACTAATAGCGTGAAAAACATTACATCGAACAGCAGCTCGAACATGAGTCTGTGTGAGCTGATGAGCAGCATGAACACATCAACATGAAACAGATCAGCAGCAACATGATGTGATTTTTTTTTCACAGTGATTACAGTATTCTGGTTAGAGATTCATGAGTCTAACAGCCTCAGGGTAGAAGCTGTTCCTCAGTCTAGTGGTTCTACACTTAATGCTCCTCAACCTCCTTCCTGAGGGGAGTGGGGCAAAAGTGTGTGTGCTGGGTGAGTGGGGTCCTTCATGATGCAGGTGGCTCTCTTCCTGCATCTGGAGGTGTAGATGTCTGTGATGGTGGGGAGACTGACTCCAACAGACTTCTGTGCAGCCTTCACCACTCTCTGTAGAGCTTTCCTCTCTGCAACTGTGCAGCCTCCATGCCACACGTTGATGCTGGAGCACAGGATGCTCTCCACTGCACACCTGTAGAACGAGGTGAGGACTGGGCTGCTCAGACCAGCTCATCTCACCCGCCTGAGGAAGTCTCTGATGAGCTTCTTGATCAGGCTGATGGTGTTGTTGCCCCAGCTTGAAAGAAGTAAAAAGTTCGGTTAAGCTTCAGATGGGACTATACTGCCAGGCAGCGATCCATCAAAGTCCAAATGAACGTTCAGCCACTGCACTCAGCGGACACATGCAGCAGACAACCCAAACAGATGAGATCCCAAAATATCCTTGCTCAGAGCAGGGTCCATGTCTGAATAATGCAGAATGCAGGCAGAAGCAAACAACCCCTCAGCTCCGATCTTCTGCACCCATAGCCGCGAGCATTCACCAACTGTTAACTATATAAGCAGCCAAAGCTGAATCAAAAAAGTCGGGGGTGTTAGGTTTGGACCTGTAATTACTGTTAATTTGTCGGGTCGGTTTCGGAAATGATGGCTACGGGCTAGGGGCAGGTCAGGTCTGATTTTTTTTAGGCCCAAATGCAACTCTACTTCTCAATCTGGTCAGAATTAAACAAACAAACTGACCAAATTAGGTTGTTCAAAGAGCTATCTACGACATTTATTGTTTAGAACCTTAACAAGATGTGACTTATCACTAAAATAGGAAAAAAACAGACCAAAGCAGAAACTACAGGTATGCATTTTAATAATATAACTGAACATTTTTCCAGTTGTTATGTTGAATAAAACCAAACAGGGCAGAGGTTTCAGCCTCTGTAGATACAGTATAAGGAACAGAACCGGCTCTGATACCTCTTTTGTCCTGACTCTGCTCTTGGTTTTGATGGAGTTGCCATGGTTGTTTCTCTTAAGTCTAGCAAAAATGTTGAGTTTTAGCTAATTCTGCCCCTTTTAATAAACTCTCCCCTAGTTTCCTCTTTCGTTCTCAGGTCTCTGCCTTCCTTCACTCTCCTGTTCTCTTATTCCTGTTGGATCTTTTTATATCAACATTACAAAGCCACTTTTCCATTGCATGCAACTATTTCCCTCCAAAAAAATAAATAAAAAACACGTAAATCTTGTTAAACAATTTTGCTGAGCTTAGAAAGTTACCAGACCACAAAGTACTTTTTCTTCTTCTGCTTTCACCAACTATTTTGGGTTTAAATTTCATTTTAGAAAATCACAAGTTCCTCTGAGAATACAAGTCTTTTTCCATCAGACAGACAATTCTAGTAGCTCTATGAATAAAATTCCAGAACAATAGTGAGAACAGAAACGTTGAAGCCTCTACTTCATCTTTGGTTAAAACTCTTTGTATGCAGGACCAGGAAGCATGACACACCATGTGGAAAACAGGGATGGTGTCCCTGCTGTGATGAACCCAACTTCATCTTCTCATTTTGACCTCTGCATCTGCATCATACACTACTAAGGCCTGACCTCTGTCCTTCCTCCATCTGGTGCCTTCTAATTCATAAAGAGGACATGTGAAAATCAAGGGCAAATCTACATTTCCTACACAAGGAAGCAGAGCATCCTCTGCGCTGGTGCAGACAACAGAGGATACGGTGAAAACAGGATAAACAGAAAAATGTTAAATCTAAGAGAAGACGGCAAAAAGCAGGTAAAACAAGAGCCAGTGGGATGATGGAATGAGAAACAAGCTGTTGTGAATAACAGACGGAGAAGAAGAAGGATGAGAGATGATAAAAAGAGAGAAGATGGTGAGCCTGGCTGTGTGTTTGGCAACAACAGGCGAAGGAGCCCCAGGGGCATGCTAATGAGAGAAAGGCCTTTCAGAAGAGCGAGGACTGCTGGTGCTGAGCTGGAGTGGGCTCTTCTCACGAATACTAGACCTCAGAAAAGGGGGGAGTCAGGGGTGAGGGGAGCCTCGGGGGTCAGGGAAGTGAACTTAGCAGGGATCCCACAACAACAACTGCTGCTGCAACTAATCAGCTCCACCATGATTCCTGTGAAAGCGTGGAGAGCTGACATCTTCCTCACGGCGGCGGGACTTCTTCTACAACTTTTCAGTTTGTTCTTACGAGTCCCACATGAATGTTAGCGGCTCAAACGAAGCATCAAATCATGTCGCTCATGCTCAGGCAGAACTAAATATATCAAACCACACGCGCTGATTCAGAAAACAGGAATGTAACCAAACTGAAAGTGCTCCGGCGATCCATGTGCAAACCCTAAAAAGAGGGCACAAACAAAGCATTTGAGCACTTGTGTGAAAGGAAAATCAAAAACACGTGATCAGGTCGGCTCAGAACGTATTTCTGTTTGACACGTCCTCCCATCTAAAAATGTTGCAACAGATTTATTTCTAATGCAATCACTGAGAACATTTCCCAGGAGATGCTATACTAAATGTGTAAAATAGAAAGTGAGGATGCACACATCAGAAAATTCTCATCTTAAAGGATGAACATTATGGGGCAATAATGAAATGTCTTTTCTGCTGTAATGTTACAAGTCAGCACTGGTAAAATTATAGCATCATGAGAAAAAGGAAGTTCAATAATTTCCTGTCTCGATGCGCAGAAGGACGCAGACTTTAATGAAACATCCATTTCACGAGGCTTTAACATGATCAGTTAGCACTTAGCGTGTTGTGAATGACTCTCAGCGACTAACAGACGAGCCATGAGCTCAAAACCAATAAATCTGTAGTTGTAGCCATGTTTGTTTTTGCTAAGGGTAATTACCGTATTTTCCGCCTGATAAGTCTCACCTCTCTATAAGTCGCTTTGTCTAATTTGTCTAATTATTGGCAATAAATTGGAAAAATCCATGATCATGTCGCACCTTTATTTAAGTCGCATCTATTATGCGTCACCGCTGACGCATCGCCTATGTTACGCGTCACCGCCCTGCTGCATATGGCGGCCACAGGAGCGAGCCAGCACGGAAGGACTTTACAAGATTAACACGGTAAAAACTATTATTTGTTTGCTGAAAATTATAGCAAAGATGTGTCTTAGCTGAACTATTCCTTAA
>JBBPBX010055223.1:0-15236 GCA_038048925.1 Garcialebias charrua | reverse complement strand
ATGTGTACGGATAGGTCAATGGTTTTGACGTGTCTGGAATGAATCAATAAAATAAAAAATTTAAATAAATAAACTCCGGATGACGACTCCAAAAAAACCAAACAAGAAAATAGTGTTTTCAAACGGGCATTCTTGTAAATAAAACTAGCTTGTTCTTGTTGCTAGCCAAACCCCATATGGTTTTGAAACATTTGAGATAGAGAATTAGAATAGGGTGTGATTTTGAAGATTTTGAACGATTAAACAAAAATTGAAACTAACTCTTAATATTGAACAATTCTTTTTAGCAACTTATTTTGCTAGCAGGGGGTTACAATTGCGTTCAATTAACAAATTCCCAAGAGGCCAAAAGAATCTTACTGTGTGTCTCCAGCATGACAGTCTTACTGATACATGAAGCCTAATTACAACACTCGTGTTCGTCCCATAACTTTAAGAATCCAGTTACTTTGAATTAATGTCGCCACTAAGCCCAGACGATGGACATTAATCAGCACCACATAGGCTGCACCGTTGCCATTTGTCTCTCTTCCTTCTGCCTCCCTACTCCATCTTCCTGCAGGTCCATTCATTTGTGGAGCTAATAATAGATCAGCCTACTGCCCATCAATACCATCACTACTCCTGCAAGACAGAAGAGGTTGGTGTGGTGAAGACAGCGTGTTGAGAAAAACTAAGCTCTACAACAGAGACTTGGTCTTATGTAACAATGAAAAGGAGGAGAAGTAGAGGGGTTGTGGGTAGGCGCAAAGAATCATGAATCTGTCAAAACATGGAGGAAGAATGACTTTCAATCACAACAAAAAGATTTAAAAAATATGTAAATGTGAAAAAGAGAAAAGTGAAACAGAGAAAATAAATAGGCAAACACGAACAAGAGAAAATTGCCAACGCTTGACAAAAATATTAAAAGGCCAATAAATAAAAATCACCACAACCATTATTTTTTTCCCTACATAAATCTCATGTTCAACTTTTTTCTGTTTATTTATTAAAAACTGTATCTCCACCCGCTTTTGTTTAACAAATTATCTGACTGTCTATAAATGAGAGGATCTCCGTGAACATTGAACACACTACAGTGCCTTGCGAAAGTATTTGGCCCCCTTGAACTTTTCAACCTTTTGCCACATTTCAGGCTTCAAACATAAATATATAAAATTTTAATTTTTTGTGAAGAATCAACAGGTGGGACACAATCGTGAACTGGAATGAAATTTATTGGATGTGTCAAACCTTTTTAACGAATACAAAACTGAAAAGTGGGGCGTGCAATATTATTTGGCCCCTTTACTTTCAGTGCAGCAAACTCACTCCAGAAGTTCAGTGAGGATCTATGAATGATCCAGTGTTGTCCCAAATGACTGATGATGATAAATAGAATCCACCTGTGTGTAATCAAGTCTCCGTATAAATGCGCCTGCTCTGTGATAGACTCGCGGTTCTGTTCAAAGCGCAGAGAGCATCATGAAGACCAAGGAACACACCAGGCAGGTCCGAGATATTGTTGTAGAAAAGTTTAAAGCCGGATTTGGATACAAAAATATTTCCCAAGCTTTAAACATCCCAAGGAGCTCTGTACAAGCAATCATATTGAAATGGAAGGAGTATCAGACCACTGCAAATCTACTAAGACCCGGCCGTCCCTCTAAACTTTAATCTTGAACAAGGAGAAGACTGATCAGAGATGCAGCCAAGAGGCCCATGATCACTCTGGATGAACTGCAGAGATCTACAGCTGAGGTGGGAGAGTCTGTCCATAGGACAACAATCAGTCATACACTGCACAAATCTGGCCTTTATGGAAGCGTGGCAAGAAGAAAGCCATTTCTCAAAGATATCCATAAAAAGTGTTTAAAGTTTGCCACAAGCCACCAAACATGTGGAAGAAGGTGCTCTGATCAGATGAAACCAAAAACTAACTGTTTGGCCACAATGCAAAACTACAGTATATGTTTGGCGTAAAAGGCAACACAGCTCATCACCCTGAACACACCATACCCACTGTCAAACATGATGGTGGCAGCATCATGGTTCGGGCCTGCTTTTCGTCAGCAGGGACAGGGAAGATGGTCAGAATTGATGGGAAGATGGATGGGGCTAAATACAGGACCGTTCTGAAAGAAAACCTGTTTGAGTCTGCAAGAGACCTGAGACTGGGACAGAGATTTATGTTCCTTTTTTATTTTATTTTTTTTCCATTTATAGATGGCCTCCCTTCATACCTTTTAGCCATCCTCTCACTCCAATATGTATTTTTTTTTATTTTTTTATTTTTTATTTTTATTTTATTTATTTTTTTTAATTTATTTTTTAAGAGAGAAAGAAAGAAAAGAGAAAGTAAGACAACAAAACAACAATTATCCACAAAAAGAGCACAAGGCAAACACACCCAACCTCCGTCCACAATCCTGCAAAGCACATGACAGAACACAGCAACGAAACATACATGCATAAAGACTGATAATATTCATGACCTTGCAGTAGCTTTCTATAAATACACATACCCATTCCTACAAATATATATACAGTATACATACATATACATTTATATTCATTCATATACCCATCTACATATCTGCATATATCTACATATACATCCCTGCATCCATTTGTGTGTGGTTGTGAGCATGCATAAGTGAATAAGGTTCCTCCAATAGAACATTTAGTAGCGAGTGTGAAGCATCAGAGACCCGTCCCCCCAAAGCCCGAGACAGACGAAGGGGCGATCAAAGCCCAAGACCCCAGGAAGGACCCCGAGCCCAGAGTCCCCAGGACCACCCGAACAGGACGAACCACTCGTCCTCTCCCCAGGTCCGACCAAGGGGAAGAACCGGACAAACCCCACCAGCGACCACACACAATGACTAGGGATGCACCGATCCACATTTTTCACTTCCGATCCAATACAGATACTGTAAAACTGGGTATCGATCGATACCGATACTTTTCCGATCCGATACCGTTCAGGTGCCGTATGAGGCTGTAATAAATTATTACAGCCTCAGTCACTAATATCCACTTTAAAGCAAGGAATAAAAAAACATGTTTTGTGTTAGCAGGATTTAATTGTAACTAAGAAACTTATCCAACATTAATAAAACTTAACTCAAGTTGCCTTTTTGGACATGCATAAATAAACAGTATTTGTATACACTGTACTTAGAGAGAAGATTAATCTTCTCTTGGCGGTGCAAATTCTGCTAACACAAAACGTGTAACTACCGGTGCTTTTAGTACTGTAGTTACTTTCACCCAGTCTCTTTTTCATCACATGCTTCCAAAAGTCAACAATTATGTTTGTATTCTGCATCTGTCTGTTAGCAAAATATCTCATGAACAACTGAACAGATTTTGATTAAACTTTCAAGAAATAATCACTGAAGGGCTCTCTACGACTGGTTGACTTTTAAAGTACATCCAATTTAAGATGGCTGCTACAGCCAACTGAACTTAAACAACACAAAATTGACTACAACTCGGTCAATTTGACAAAAAAAATTAGATAAAATTTGGTGTGGTAGTAGCTGAGACTCATTCCCAAAGCATATTCAAGTAACTAGTAGAATGCATAAGATCTTTCTTTAAAATTACAACGTTATTTATTTGGAATCAATGGTGTCGTCTGTTAGCAAAATATCTCATGACCCGCTGGACAGATTTTGATTAAACTTTCAAGAGATAATCACTGAAGGGCTCTCTACGACTGGTTGACTTTTAAAGTACATCCAATTTAAGATGGCTGCCACAGCCAACTGAACTTCAACAACACAAAATTGACTACAACTCAGTCAATTTGCCAAAAAATGTACCGTAGATAAAATGTGGTGTGGTAGTAGCTGAGAGCCTGAGACTCATTCCCAAACATATTCAAGGGACTAGTAGAATGCATAAGATCTTTCTTTAAAATTACAACGTTATTTATTTGGAATCAATGGTGTCGTCTGTTAGCAAAATATCTCATGACCCGCTGGACAGATTTTGATTAAACTTTCAAGAAATAATAAACAGATGTTTCTTTACTGCTGATAAACTTTTGAATACAATTGGCTGCCACAGGCAATTGAAATAAGCCATCTCAAAAATGGTTACAATTCAGTTAATTTTACAGATATGGAGTTAAGTGATTGTTTAAAGTTATTACAGACAAGTACAGTGTATACAAATACACTGAGCAGACATCTGAAGTCCAAATATCTGTAGTGAAGCTCAGGGCTGGAGCTCCTTTTAACTTTGCAGCTAACTTGGTCGACACTCGGTTGTACAGTTCAGGTAATGCTGTCTCTGATAAATATCTCCTGGAGGGTAAACTATATCTTGGCTGCAAATGTTCAATTAAGCTACGAAACCCTTTGTTTTCTACTACAGATAACGGCTGGTCGTCAATTACGATGAAGTTTAGCACTCTCTCTGTGATCCCTTTAGCTTTGTCCAGCGGAAGTTTACCTTGCGGTTGGAACGAGTCCAGAATTGATGTCTGTCGGCTCCTTTCGTCTTTCTCCCGCAGGGCTAAACAATCGTCGTGCTCTTTCATGTGGTGCTTTTTCAGATGTTTCATCAAGTTTGTGGTGTTATATGACGCGACGCGGCTCCCTCCTCTCGGTACAGCGGCGCTGCAGACATTGCACGCTGCTGTCTTGCTTTGCGGTGTTAAAAGAGTAAAAAACCTCCACACAGCAGACATGTTCGCGGACATGCAAAAATCAAACTCTGTTTGACTCTGAAGCAAAAATGAAAAGTTGGTTAATAGCCGTTAGCCACAGTCACAGTCCTCCAGTCCTCAGTCCTCTGTGTTTACTCACGTTTTACCTGGCTGCAAGGGGCAAACTAGGAAATGGATTTCCTGAATGTGAGGCGGGTCTTACTACTCTGGGCTCATAAGACACGCCTCCATTCAGGAAATCCATTCCATAGTTTGAAGACAACTGCAGTGCATCATGGATCGGAAATGTCGGCAGGTTGGCTCAGAAAATCCGATACTTAAATAATGCTGGTATCGGATACCAATACCGATACTGGATCGGATCTGCCCCATCCCTAACAATGACCCCCCGGGGTCAACCGCGACAAATACACAGGCCCCCGTCGGAGCCCGCTGCACCGACGTAGCCCCAGGTCCGGTCACCGAGGCCCGGGCACCGGGGACGCCCATCCCTCAAGCCCAGACCCGACAGGACCAGAGGACACGAGCCCCACCAGGCAGCCACCAGGCCGAGCCGACAAACGCCCAAGCGCCCAGCCCCAGATAGTGAGGGCCCCAGGCACGCCCGCAGGCAGAGGAACACCCACCAGGGGGCCACGTGGCAGGAGCGCGACATTAAGTAGCCTCAGAAGTATCAGAGAGGGGGCAGTCCAAGTCCCAGCCTGACACTTAAACATTCATACACAGACACACTCATTCAGACCCACCCTCATCCTCACCCTCAGTCACAGAAAGACAAACACTCATTCAGACCCACCCTCATCCTCACCCTCAGTCACAGAAAGACAAACAATAACGACACGCTCCATTCATAATCCCGATGCACACTCTATACCCCCTAGGTCCAAGACATGTACCTGCTCCCTACATGGGGCAGCCCACATCCAAACCCAGGAGGTAGGCCCATTCATTCTGGGGTGGAGAGTAGCAGACATCCAAGATCCGGCCCACCCCGCGCCCTGCCGACAGGACAGGACAGGACACCCGAGCCCAAGCAGCCCCAGAGGGAGCGCACTGCCAGCCCCGCCCACGGCGAACCCGCAGGCCCCGAACCCCCCCACACCCCAGCACAACCCCTGACGGCCCACCCCCAGAATGTCCGCCAGGCAACCAGGGGGGTAAGAGTAAAATAAATAAATAATATATATACATATATATACATATAGTGAGCATAGGCATGGGGGCGAGATTTGTCATCCCGCCACCCATAGCCATAGTGCTCACTCCATTCCCTATATGTGACTTTTATGAAGATGTTTATGAATGAATGTCTAAAGTGTATATAAAATTGAGTCCCAGGTGCTCTGAACAACAGAGATGTAAAACCATTGCAGCACACCCGAGACTCAAATTCCCTACATGTATTAATTTAAGATGAAGAGGGCGGAGGTGTGTGGTGAGGGATGGGGAGAAAATATCTGCAGGAACAGTGCTCCCACAGCGAGTCAGCTCCCCCGCTGACCCTGCGTACCCCCCCCCAGTCGCCAAGGTCCACCCAAGGAGCGAGGTAAAAGAAACACCTCTCCGACCGCCAGGCCATTGAGCCAAGACCAGAGAGGGACACGGCCCCGAGGGCCGCCAACAGCAGAACCAACAGCCCACACCCACCAGGGCCGCCACGACCCCTGCGAACCGCAGTCAGCCCGCCGTCCAAGAAGACACGAAATCCAACATGGACGACACGGCCAAGAGCGCCCGCCCAACCGCCGACCTGAGACTGGGACAGAGTTTTATCTTCCAACAAGACAATGGGCCTCATGCAAGAACATGTTCATATTTTTATCCTAAATTTCTCTTACTTTTGTTCGTACGAAGCGTTCGTACGAACATGCCACGTCAGATTCAACAAACTCTTCTATCCTCAGGAAAAGTGTGTAAATGAGCTGCGTACGTATGATTAATTCCATCTGTTCTATCCACCTGTGCGTGCACGCGGAGAGGTTATTTACATAATTCCCACCCCTCAAAACACCATATAAGGCTACGTTTCCTGCCTCAGAGAGCAGGACGTGTCAATTCATAAAAAGACAGCGAAAAGTAAAAAGAAGAACTTAAGTGTGGAGATTGAAGTTCTGCTCTCCGAGATTGAGAAAAGAAAATCGAGAAAAGAAAATCTGTCCTTTATAGCAGCGTCACTCATGGGATGAAAGGACCAGCTAAAGCCAAAGAATGTTTGTTTATAATAAATGTGGACCTTAAAATATACACACGTCCTGGTGGCGCAACTGGGAACGCATATGCCGTTAGCTGCTCCTTACCTTATCTAGACCTCGTGGGTTCGATTCCCACAAGGTATGACTATTTTTTTTTCCGTCTTTCTTTAGATTATTTATTCATTCCAGATTAAAAAGACTTTATGCTTTATTTCTTGTTGTATTGTAAATAGTTTTCTTGTGTTTTTTAAATCTGGAATGAATTTAAAAGAAAAAAAACGTTGTCCCATGTGGGAATTGAACCCATAAGGTTCGGAACGGAGAGCGAACGCTCATCTCATTGAGCTATCGGAGCTCTATGACAGCAACAGGAGGAGGTTAATGTAAAGTCTGCGTTACCGAGATATATTAAACTTAAATTAATTCATAAGTTAAGTTGGTTTTAGTTTGAGATCGTCATATTAATATTGTAGTGTTAGAAAACGGCATTGATAACAAATTGATTTTAATTTAAATATTTTAATCCGTTAGTCATTATTACATTTAAAATTATAATTCTAATTCAAACAGAATAACCTATTGTCAAAAATAATTATGGTGCGTGATTTCTTTGGACTCAAAATATTTTCTGAATAACGAAATATAAAGTTATTAGTGAAGAAAATCCGTCTGGATAACAGCAGACTGACTGCTCGTAAAATATACGACAGGTCTGGACCACTCGTAAATTTTGTTCGTATCTGAAAAAAATCTTAGGATACGAAAACATTGTTGAATGCCACAAATGCTCCTAAATCACTCGTACGCACAGTTTAAGAACAAATCTGTGCGTACGAACGGTTATTGCATGAGGCCCAATGATCCAAAACATAAAGCCAAATCTACAATGGATGGTTCACAAGTAAACATATCCAGGTGTTGGAATGGCCAAGTCAAAGTCCAGACCTGAATCCAATCGAGAATCTGGGGAAAGAGCTGAAGACTGCTGTTCACAAACGCTCTCCATCCAACCTCACTGAGCTCAAGCTGTTTTGCAAGGAAGAATGGGCAAGAATTTCAGTCTCTCGATGTGGAAAACTGATAGAGACATACCCCAAGCGACTTGCAGCTGTAATTGCAGCAAAAGGCGTCGCTACAAAGTATTAAAGCAAGGGGGCCGAATAATATTGCACGCCCCACTTTTACGTTTTTTATTTGTTAAAAAAGTTTGACACATCCAATAAATTTTAATCCAGTTCACGATTGTCTCCCACTTGTTGTTGATTCTTCACAAAAAATTAAAATTTTACATCTTTACGTTTGAAGCCTGAAATGTGGCAAAAGGTTGAAAAGTTCAAGGGGGCCGGATACTTTCGCAAGGCACTGTATATTAACCCCAATGTCTTTAGACTAAACTGTCTTTTTAGACGCAAACCTCGAGACCCACAGCTGTCTAACTGTAGACTGAAATGTTACTTAACATTACATATATTTTACAAACTGGATTCCAAAAAAGTTGGGACACTAAACAAATTGTGAATAAAAACTGAATGCAATGATGTGGAGGTGCCAACAACAAATTCCAAAAAAAGTTGGGACAAGTCAATTTTTACCACTGTGTGGCATCCCCCCTTCTTCTTACAACACTCAACAGATGTCTGGGGACAGAGGAGACCAGTTTCTCAAGTTTAGAAATAGGAATGCTCTCCCATTCATGTCTAATACAGGCCTCTAACTGTTCAGTCGTCTTGGGCCTTCTTTGTCGCACCTTCCTCTTTATGATNCAAGTTTAGAAATAGGAATGCTCTCCCATTCATGTCTAATACAGGCCTCTAACTGTTCAATCGTCTTGGGCCTTCTTTGTCGCACCTTCCTCTTTATGATGCGCCAAATGTTCTCTATAGGTGAAAGATCTGGACTGCAGGCTGGACATTTCAGTACCCGGATCCTTCTCCTACGTAGCCATGATGTTGTGATTGCTGCAGAATGTGGTCTGGCATTATCTTGTTGAAAAATGCAGGGTCTTCCCTGAAAGAGATGACGTCTAGATGGAGCATATGTTGTTCTAGAACCTGAACATAGTTCTCTGCATTAATGGTGCCTTTCCAGACATGCAAGCTGCCCATGCCACAAGCACTCATGCAACCCCATACCATCAGTGATGCAGGCTTCTGAACGGAGCGTTGATAACAACTTGGGCTATCCTTGTCCTCTCTGGTCCGGATGACATGGCGTCCCAGTGTTCCATAAAGAACTTCAAATCGTGACTCATCTGACCACAGAACAGTCTTCCATTTTGCCACACTCCATTTTAAATGACCCCTGGCCCAGTGCAAACGTCTGAGCTTGTGGAGCTTGCTTAGAAATGGCTTCCTCTTTGCACTGTAGAGTTTCAGCTGGCAACAGCGGATGGCACGGTGGATTGTGTTCACTGACAATGCTTTCTGGAAGTATTCCTGAGCCCATTCTGTTATTTCCTTGACAGTGGCATTCCTGTTTGAGGTGCAGTGACGTTTAAGGGCCCGGAGATCACGAGCATCCAGTAGAGTTTTACGGCCTTGACCCTTACGCACAGCGATTGTTCCAGATTCTCTGAATCTTTTGATGATGTTATGCACGGTTGATGATGATAACTTAAAAGTCTTTGCTATTTTACGCTGGGTAACACCATTCTGGTATTGCTGCACTATCTTTCTGCAACAATGGTGGAATTGGTGATCCTCTTACCATCTTGGCTTCTGAGAGACACTGACACTCTGAGAAGCTCTTTTTATACCCAATCATGTTGTCAATTGACCTAATTAGTGTTAATTGGTCTTCCAGCTGTTTGTTATATGCTCAATTTCCTTTTTCCAGCCACTTATTGCTACTTGTCCCAACTTTTTTGGGATTTGTTGACACTGTGAAATTTTGAATCAACATATTTTCCTTTAAAATGTTACATTTACTCAGATTAAACTTTTGATCTGTCATCTATGTTCTATTACGAATAAAATAATGACATTTGTCATCTCCACATCATTGCATTCAGTTTTTATTCACAGTTTGTTTAGTGTCCCAACTTTTTTGGAATCCTGTTTTTACTTGTGTAAATTTTTTTCTATTTTTTTTGTCTTCATTTTAAATAAAAATGAACATGCAATAACGGTAACAAAATTTTGTTATTGTCTGTCATAACTGTAAATGTTCTGCAGTACAGTAATCTGTACATCCTCTGGGTGATTATTAGCATAGCCTCTGAGCCATACTGACACAGATATGACAGCTCGGATTAAGAAGACCCAGCCTCCAGTATCACAACATTTTCATGTTAGTTTTATTCTGACTGTAGCCTCGCAGCAAGAGCAGTGTTGCTCTTCATCTTTACTGCAGAGCCACAACGCCTTGTGTAATGTAAATGGATAAACTCGGACAAATTAAAAAGCAGGGTCATTATCAGATATATTAAGAAGAAATTTTTATTTTCAACTGGATTTGCCTCAAAGTGTATTTGATCATTTGGTCTGAAATGTTTGCTGTTTAAGCAAAATAAAATTTAAAACTACAGTACTTTAGTGTATATGTATACAAAAGTTTTAGTATCAGATCAGGCATATGTATGTATGTGTATGTATGTATATATTTATATATTTACATATAAAATATTATATATATATATATATGAGAGTTCTGCAATGGAGTTAAATTCAAAGCTGTTTGCTCCGCAGATAAACAGTGTTAAATTATTTTTATTTTATTTTTTATTTTATAATAAAAAACACAAAACAATTAACATACAGATAACAAGAAAAAATATATATATAAAATGAAAGGTGGCAGATGAAGAAAAAATCTTATATCTGCCCCTTATTCTCTGATAAACAATTCAAACAACTCATTAACTTCCCAAATCACATAAATTACTATTTAAACTCACTTCAGATATATATTTTTTAACAATTTAACCTTGACCATTCTTTTAAATATTGGCATTGATTTTGTTTCTTTAACATCAGTTTCCAATTCATTCCACAACCCAATTCCCTGAATTATGGCAGATCTTCCCTTCAAACTAGTTCTATACTTAGGCTTCACAAACATGTCTGTTCCCTTAAGATTCTAACAGTGCTGGGCAGCGCTAATCCAAAAATTAGTTCCGCAATTTCTAAAGCACTTATTGATTTATTTTGGTCCGCAATTTCAAAAGCACTTATGTATTAGCAATGCTAGCGGACGCTAATGCTAACACGCTAACCGCCATTTTGAAGAGGGCAATGGCGAAATACTTTTTTTAATCCACCAGATTTGACCATTTGAACCGGTTAAGCTCAGAAAAACCTTGTGCTATAAAGTCAGCTAAGAAATATATTTTTTCTCAGCAAAGAAATAATTGTTTTTACCGTGTTTTCATGGAAAGTCCTTATCTTCTGTGGCCGTCGCGGCCGCCATTTTGAAGAGGGCAATGGCGAAATACTTTTAAAATCCAGACGCGTCGCGTAGGCCGCTGAGAAACATCCATAAGTTCACCCTCCATGTTAAAAACTCTTCGTCTGACTCTTCGAAAACAAGCAATAAGGCTGCAGAGTAACACACTGGCTGCTAACTGAGAGCGCTCGCTCTAGCAAAGAGACTGTGAGGGGACGCTTTTTTGTCACGGACCACATCCGGCGCTGACAGGATATGGTCTGTTAGCAGTCGTCCGGGCCTGTAAATACGTTTTTTCGTTTTTACTGATAGATAAATAGTTATTATCGGTACTGCATTTAAAAAAAAAATAGCGCAAATCCGCTTATGAATTATAAAAGTTAATCAAACCGCTGTTACGCTGACAAAAACGTTAGGTCCGCTGTTAGCGGATTAGCGCTCCCCAGCGGTCGGAGGCCCACCACTGGATTAATCGTTTAACAAAATACATTTGGATATTCGAAGGCAGTGTATTTTTTTGTGCTCTATACATCATTGACAAAATATTATAATCCACCAAATCATAGAACTTCAGCAATTTCGTATTATAAAATACAGTAATATACTTGATGGATGACGATAATGTTTTCTAGTAATAATTCTAACAACTCTTTTCTGCAAAACAAAAATAGGCTTTGTAATTGATTTACACGCCTTTCCCCAAACGCCAATACAATAAATCAAATGTGAAACAATAATTGTATTATACAACAAATACAGTGCCTTTTCATTCAATAGATCCCTAACTCTATAAAATATTGCAATAGATTTAGATATTTTCATTTTAACAGAACTTATATGTTGTTTCCAAGACAATTTGTCATCAATTATGACACCCAAGAATTTCACCTCTTGAACTCTATAAATCTCAGAGCCATCAATTTTAAATGAAACATTTAAAATTGGTCTGAAATGGCTCTTATTTTAGCATTTTTTTTAGATAGAGCTTCTTTTACTACAAAGCATGAGCAAAAAAAAATTAATCTGATGATTGTTGATAGGTGCTGCTGATTATACATGCTGCTGATCTCATGCTGCTGATTAATTTCATGCTACAGTATTCATTCGTGCTCATCTGCTTACACAGACTCATGCTGCTGTTGTTCGGCTTATTATTTTGCACTATTAAATGTTTAGCGTATTTCTCAGTTTAGTGTATTTTTTAGATTATATCTTAGATCCTTAGTATTGTTTCTTTTACAGTTTATATTTTGCTATTGTTGTATGGGACTGTGACCTTGTGTACACAATTTAGTTCCACCTCATGTACCACATGTGATGCGAATGATAATAAAAAACGTTGAACCTTGACAGATAAGAGTATTTTGTGCAGTGAAAAGGCCCTCAGTGTCATGTTTGCAATGACTGAGGCAAAACAGGAGGTTCGACCAGTTTTGGTTGACCATTGCTATGTCTCTGAGCCTGAATCCAAGGGTTTTCGCAGAGCCAAGTTGTGCGAATAGATGTAAAATGGGTGATGGCATTGGCAAAGCTGCACTCTAACACACTGTCTGGTGCTGTCACTCAGCTGACTTTACAATGTTGACTTTCGATGTACCGGTAAGCCTGAATTGTCACCACACGTGTCTGGCTTCACTGGTTCACGTGTGACTATTAATGGCTTAAAGAGAGTCTTGTCTTGATTGTCGTAGTGTGAAAAGGTCAACGGAGAACTAATGACTGGGTTAGCCAATTATTTTATGAAAAGCCATGAACTCGTCATGAAGGCTATATTAGAGAGCTTACACTCTTTGGATTTGATTTGGATTTAAAAGTTTGTCATTAAATTGTTTATGTTTCTGCATTGTACTGTATTTCTTTACATTGCAACAAACATGATGTATAATCCTTACTAAACCTCTCTATTTTACTGTTAAAATGCTTTTGAACAAGAGGGTCAATACCCCACCTAACTATTTGTCATTCTCGGAATAAATCTCGAAGCCAGGCAGCTTTTAATGCAGGGTCTAACCTCCCTACTTATTCTAACACATTGCTGTTGATTCTGAAGTCAACTGGAGCCCAGAGGTGGAGGAGAACGGGGTGCTGGGAAACACTGAAAGGTGAATCAGCCTCCACCTTTGTTTCCGAGTGGCCCTGCTGGCTTTGTTTTGGAGCAGAATGAATTATTAACAGTAGCCTTCTGGTCATGTTTTTCATCAGCGTGTCCACCACCAAAGGGAAAGAGCACTGTGCTGAGAGAGCTCCATTGACTGGCTCCATTCAGAAGGACAGTGGAGTTGTTTACCTGAGCTGTTTTTAGTCTTCGTTTTGTCTCTGTATTTTTAGTTGTCCTCCTTTTTTCACTACTGTTGTTTTTATTTATTCTACTGTTTCCCCTGATGTTCCCATATAAGAGCATTTTCTTAAAATGAGCTATTAAACACTAAATAACAGTCAAATTGAAAAATTGATAACTCTCAAATCAAAAATTATCTGGACTCATTTAACATCTTACCTCTCCATCAGTCTGGTTTCAGGAAACAACGCAGCACAACGACTGCTTCACTGAAGGTTCTTAATGACATCGTTGAAGCCATGGATGCAAAAGCTTATTGTGCTGCACTTTACTTAGACCTGTCTAAAGCTTTCAACACAGTGGATCATAACATCTTGTGTCATAAGCTCTCAGAAATTGGTTTCTCAGATCACACCGTTGGTTGGTTCACTAACTATCTCTCAGATCGGAGGCAATGTGTTCAACATAATGGTACTTCCTCCAGTTATTTAACAGTCAACAATGGTGTACCTCAAGGCTCAGTTTTAGGTCCCACCCTCTTCACAATCTACATACGTAATGTACCGGTAGGTCAGAACATCCCTGATACATCCTTACATTTCTTTGCTGATGATACAGTTGTTTATTGTCAAGCTAAAACAGTTGCTAAGGTTTTCCAGCTTTTGCAATCCACTTTTTACATCATCCAGTCAGATTTGTTCCGTCTCAAACTTGTCCTAAATGCTGATAAAACCAAAGGGATGTTGTTTTCCAACAGGAGGTTGGTCCCAGCAGTTCTTCCTTCAATTTTATCCTCGAATGGTGTTCCTATTGAGTTTGTTGATTCCTATAAATATTTGGGTATCTTGATCGATTCGCATCTCTCTTTTAAGCTTCATGTGGAAAACTTGGTAAAGAAACTGAAAGTTAAACTGGGATTTTTTTTCTTAAATAGATCCTGTCTAACACTGAATGCTAGGAAATGCCTTGTGATTGCGACTCTCCTTCCCTCCACTGACTACAGTGACATTATTACATGAACGCTCCTACAAGCACCCTGCAGATGTTGGACGCTGTCTATCACGGTGCGCTAAGATTGTAAAACTGGCTGTAACTATCATACCATGACTGGTTAACTGGTCATCATTAACTTCATGCAGATTCTCTCACTGGTACATTTTCATCTTTAAATCACGTCTTGGTCTGCTGCCTTCATACATTTCCTCCATGTTACTGCGTGAGTGCAGCTACAGCATGCGCTCTAAGGACATTATTACATGTAGTGTTCCGTCAGTGAGGACTGAACTAGACAAAATGGCCTTCTCCTACCCCGCTCCTGTTTCCTGGAATATCTTGCAAAAAGACCTGAAGCTCTTGACCTTGACCTCGCTTAGTGGCTTCAAACATCTGTTAAGTTCCTGGCAGGAACCAATGCAGATGTTTCTGTTTTCAGTTTTCTACATCACTTTACAATCTAGCTGTTTTTGTTTTGTGTTTTTAATACCATTTTTTTTTCATTTGTTCTTCTCAATTTGTATGCTTTCTTTCATGATTGTCTACTATTGTCATCACTTTGTTAAAATCAGGTCTCTTTGAAATTTGTCCCCGAGGCTCAATGGGGATAACCTGTATATATAAAGGTTGAATGAATAAAAAACAAAATACCTGATTTGTATTTAAGTTGAATCTCTTTTGTTGTTTTTGTTTATTACCGTAGGTTTTATGGCAGTAATTTACTTTA
>JBBPBX010055221.1:0-23180 GCA_038048925.1 Garcialebias charrua | reverse complement strand
AAGTTAAAGCAGGGTCATGACCTGCAATAAAAACGGAAAACACTGACAGAAAACAAGTTCAACTCACTGTAGGCACAAGGTGGTGACGCACAGGTGATGATAGAGAGGAGCTGCAGGAGGATGGTGAGGAGAGAGCAGAGGACACAGGTCTGCCCATGACGTCAGGTGCCAACAGGTTTTGTCTGTTGAAAGAGACACAAACATGAACATGTGAAGTTAAAGAGAGTCAGAGAGTCTTTATTGTCATTTGCACAGCATGTGGTACATGAGATGAAAACGAGATTATGTACACGAGGTCCCAGTTACATCCAACAACAAATGAAAGAGAAAAACAGTAATAACATCTAGAATTAACTAAGAAAAACATCAACTAGTAATACACTAAGCCTAATATAGTGGGAATAAACAGCAGCACGAACATGAGTTTGTATGAGCAGATGGTCACAGATGAACACAGATGAACACAGCAACAAGAAAACAGATCAGCATCAGCATGATGTGATATTTTGCAGTGTTTATTTTTTATTTTATTTTTATTTATTCATGAGTCTAACAGCCTCAGGGTAGAAGCTGTTCCTCAGTCTAGTGGTTCTACACTTGATGCTCCTCAACCTCCGTCCTGAGGGGAGTGGGGCAAAGAGTGAGTGTGCTGGGTGAGTGAGGTCTTTCATGATGCAGGTGGCTCTTTTCCTGCATCTGGAGGTGTTCTACAGGTGTGCAGTGGAGAGCATCCTGTGCTCCAGCATCAATGTGTGGCATGGAGGCTGCACAGTTGCAGAGAGGAAAGCTCTACAGAGAGTGGTGAAGGCTGCACAGAAGTCTGTGGGAGTCAGTCTCCCCACCATCACAGACATTTACACCTCCAGATGCAGAAAAAGAGCCACCTGCATCATGAAAGACCTCACTCACCCAGCACATTCACTCTTTGCACCACTCCCCTCGGGACGGAGGTTGAGGAGCATCAAATGTAGAACCACTAGACTGAGGAACAGCTTCTACCCTGAGGCTGTCAGACTCATGAATAAATAAATAATAAGAATAAACACTGCAAAATGTCACATCATGTTGATACTGATCTGTTTCTTGTTGCTGCGTTCATCTGTGACCATCTGCTCATGTTCGTGCTGCTGTTTATAATGATGTTTTTCTACTACATTAGGGCTTAGTGTATTACTAGCTGATGTCTCTCTTAGTTAATCCTAGATGTTATTATTGTTTTTCTCTTGCATTTGTTGTTGGATGTAACTGGGACCCTGTGTACATAATCTCGTTTTCAACACATGTACTACATGCGGTGCAAATGACAATAAATTCTCTCTGACTCTGACTCTCTGATCTGGAGGTGTAAATGTCTGTGATGGTGGGGAGACTGACTCCAACAGACTTCTGTGCAGCCTTCACCACTCTCTGCAGAGCTTTCCTCTCTTCAACTGTGCAGCCTCCATGCCACATGTTGATGCTGGACATTTTAAGACTAAAAAAGACCAGATTATCATAATGGAGGAAAAATAATGTGATCTTTCCCAATTAAAAAATAAAATAATGAACTATGCAGGTCTAGGTAAATTATTTTAATTGTGGAAAAATTAAATATCATACTTTGAATAAATAAAGTTAACTTATGTTTTACTCCTTCTATTAGTTCTAGTATTCACACATTTGCAAAGGAAAAGACAGGAAAAACTGCTAAAACTAGCCCTTTTTGTTGTTATAAGAACAAATAAAATTCAGTTTAAAGTTATTTTTGATCAAAGCTTGGAAGAGCCACTGCTGAGGGACCAAAGAGCCACATGTGGCTCCAGAGCCGCAGGTTTCAGACCCCTGCAAAGTCCAGAACCCCTTACATTTTAAGACAGGTTTACAAGAAATCTAAAATAACTACCTATCAGCCACTTTCAAACCAGTTATGTGATCACAATCTTTCTTTGTGCTTGACAGATTTTTCATGCTGATGACATTGATTGATGACAACTTGGAGACAAATAAAGAGGATTCAATCCTAAAGATTCACAAAGGGACAAACACCTGTGTTACTATGAACAGTTTAGCACCACCACGACCAAAGTCTGGCACTCATATTAGCCTGCCTGTGTGTCTGTTAGTAAAATATCTCATGTACCAGTAAATCTTTAATGAAACTGTCAGAAAGTAATTGACTCTCAAGACCTCTCAAGACCTCGTGAATGAGATATATCTTCCTTCAGCCTCTACAAAAACAGTATGTTGCTGAAATACGTATTTAAAGTAAATTAGTATTTCAGCCTGGCTGCGGTTATTGTTCTGCTGGCTAGCAGACGCAAACAACGAGGGGCCTGTCTCTTTGAAAAACCATCCAGGAACTAAGCCAAAAAAATAAAAAATAACTCGTAGCATACAGTATATGGCTTATTTAAACGCTAGAATAACCTAACCTGCAGTGTTTTACTTGCCTCAAATTATCTGCCTCAGCAGCACACAGACCCGTTTTAGCTCGTTGTTAGCTTAGCTTTTAGCAACAGCAGGTTTTGTTCATTCATGTGAACAGAGCTAAAACAGCTAGCAAATAAAGAAAACAGAACCGACCTTCAACTTCCAACTGAATGTCCAGTCGTCGTCCAGAGTCAGACCAGTCGACGTCTAATAAAAAGCAAGTTTTACGAGCGCTGAATACAACAGCTTCTTGTCCAACAGATAACAGGAAATAGCTACATTTGAACGAAGCGCGCGAAGCGTTGATTGGTTGGATATGATGACATGCTACTTCCCTCGATAAACAAGAGTGGCGTTGATTGGTTAGGACAAAGTTCACATGCAACCTGATAAACAAGAGTGGCGTTGATTGGTTAGGACAAAGTTCACATGCAACCTGATAAGCAAGAGTGGCGTTGATTGGGTGGGACGTAAATACCCTGATGCATGCTCAATAATAATAATAACAATATTATATATATATATATATATATATATATATATATATATATATATATATATATATATATATATATATATATATATATATACACAATATAAAAAAACAGCTCGAGCTGTTTCAAAAAACTGACAAAACGTTTAAAACAGAAAAATAAACCAGTGTGAAAATACTTTGTGTAAAGAAACTGGCATGGCAAAGGGAACGTTTGTTGAACGTTCTAAGAACGTTAGGTTAGAACGTTATATCTAGGTTTGTTCAAACGTTAGTCAAAACCTTCAAAGAACGTTCTAAGAACGTTAGGTTAGAACGTTATATCTAGGTTTGTTCAAACGTTAGTCAAAACCTTCAAAGAACGTTCTAAGAACGTTGTGATCTAACAGAACCATGTAAGAACCATATCAGAACGTTAGTTAACGTTCTCTGTTACTTGGGAAGTGAGTATGGGGGAACCCAATATGGTGCTCACCTCCTGATGAGAAACCTGCTAAGTTTTATTAATTTTATTAAGAATGACTTTCCCAGTAGCCCAACACCACATTCATTCAACCTTTATTTATACAGGCTAGCCTTGTTGAGCCACGGGGACTCATTTACAAGAGGGACCTGTTTCACTCACACCCAGGGTCAATTTAGAGTTACCAATCAGCCTAACATGACTTCTTGTCCAATATGTCTCTCTGATCATTAGCATAACAGTATTTATGTTAGCTCTATTTGTTTGGCAGGAAGAAAGCTGAACATTGGCTTCACCACCAGGGCTAAGCTGAACAAGTTGCTAGATGATGGAGACATCACACCACAACAAATAACTTCCATGAGGCTGCTTTAACATTTCTGCTCAGAGCTGTAGACTATGCCATAAAGAAGCTGCCCCTACAGGAACCACTACTGAGACATGTAACGTATGTTGATGTTCGACAGAGGTCTGAATGCAGCATAGATGACGTCCTTTACTTTGTTGAGAGTGCTGCAAGCAGGGTAGTCCTAACCCCCCCACCATCTCTCTTGGTTTATGCAGGTGAGTTTTTGATATTCTATGGGCTTTAAAGCCCCAGACAAAGGCAAAATTATTGCGTCCAAGGATTAAAAAAAAGCCTTTGTTAAAAAAATAGGCAGGCCTTAAAAAAGATATAAAAATTTAGGCAAGGACACCATTTTAATGGCATTTATGCGACCCATCGTAGAGAGTGGACGTGTTCTCCATTTATCAACGTCTTTCTTAAGATTATCCACTTTTTCTAAAAAGTTCAATTTAAAAATTTGTTTGGGGTCTCTAGGCAAAATAACTCCAAGATATTTCAGTTTGTAAGTTATTTTAAATAAAAGGTTATCTAGGAATTCAGAGGTAAGGCTTGTACCTAATGACATAACTTCACTCTTCTGCCAATTAATAGTATAGCCTGAAATCTCACCAAAAGACTGAATAAGGTCTAAGAGAATTGGCACTGACTGCTCCGGATGTGATACAAAAATAGCTACGTCATCAGCATACAATGAGAGATGATGGTCAATGTTCCCAAAAAGAATTGGTTTGATTAGTGGGTGTTTTCTAATACTAATGGCGAAAGGCTACATAGCAACCACAAAAAGCAGAGGACTAAGAGGGCAACCCTGGCGAGTTTCCTGGTGTAGGAGAAAGGGCTCTGACTTGTCCTGATTTGTGAGAACAGAGGCAGATGGTTGAGCATACTGTCATGCTCTGCGCCTGTCAGGCTCTGCGCCTGTCATGTTTTTACTGTTTTCACTCGCTCCTCAGTTTCCAGTCTGCATCCCTAATCGGTTTCACCTGTTGTCATCAGCCACCTGCCAGGCAGCACTGATTTCACTCACTCTTCCTCATGTATAAAAGCCCTCTCATTTCATTTGTTCCTCGCCGGGTCATAATCATATCTCCCTGATGTCTGGTGGAGCCATTATCATTTCCCTCGTTTGTAAGTTACTGCACCGTCAGTCTTTTTGTTTTGTTTATTAAAGTGTTTATTATTTTACACTCCGTGTCTCTGAGTCCTGTTCACCTGCATTCTGGGTCTGCGTGCTTCACCGGAACCGAATCGTGACAGTATGACCCGGCCATCACGAAATCGCAGGAGCCGCAGGCGGAACAGCAAACCCGCTCAGCGACTGACGGACGTGGCCCCAGGACAGGACGAGCCAACCGTCATACACATGTACGGGTTTCGTGCAGAGACCGGCTGGGGGAACTACAGCTCGGAGACGGAGGTTCTCTCATCCCCGCTTCTGGTCGAGGAGGAAGAGCAGAGGAAGCTCAGAGGCGGCCGCGTAGCTCTTTGGCCGTCTTCCCCCTTTGTTCCAACACTCGGTTCTATGTGGTCCGACTCGGACGAGGACGAGGACTTGGACCCAAATGGGTTTTGGATGGATCCGTACGACACTCAGTCCACGTCGCCGCCAGGTTGAACGAGTGGACATTTCCGGGTTCCAGCCCCGCCCATCGTCAAACTCTCCACGTCGGTTGTCAGACAAGCCGGGGAAATTTTCAAAGGGAGGGGGCATGTGTCAGCCCATGTGCTGATAGCGGTTCTGACGGGACTGAGGGGAGACTGGAGCTGACAGAGGAGGCTGTGCGCCCATGCGCTCCTATTGCTGGGAGCGTGGAAGTCACACGCTCCTGCGCACCTGCCGTGAGGGGAGAGGACGTCTGCAGCTCCAGTGATTGGTGGAGCAGATTGATCGCAGCAGAGGCCATAATTACCTCATACACTGGAGCTAACAACGAAGACGACTCGCCGGGGGCGTGGCAGCTGTTCGAGTAGGCGTGGAAGGAGAGCTGTGTGTTACGCTCACTGCTACTTGCTCGCGTTCAGCCAGGTCCACCTCCCAACTCGCCACCTGCTGATCACAGCTCCCCTTCTTCATCAAGTCCTCTTCTGAGCTCTCCCACAGCTGCTGAACGTCCCACAGCAGCTGAACGTCAGAGCTCACAGACAGCTGCAGCTCCCACCCATCCACCCACAGCTGAATATCTGAGCCCAGTAGCAGCTTCTCAGCCTGATGCACCTCTCAGCTCTCCAGAAGCTGTACCTCCCAGCTCAGGTCCAGCAGCACCAAGACTGGCCTCTCCGGTGCCAGCACCAAGACTGGCCCCTCCGGTGCCAGCACCAAGACTGGTCCCTCCGGTGCCAGCACCAAGACTGGCCCCTCCGGTGCCAGCACCAAGACTGGCCCCTCCGGTGCCAGCACCCAGACTGGTTCCTGTTGTTCCAGCACTAAGACTGGCTCCTGCTGTTCCAGCACCAAGACTGGTTCCAGCACCCAGACTGGTTCCTGCTGTTCCAGCACCAAGACTGGTTCCTGCTGTTTCTGCACCAAAGCTGGCTCCTACACCAGCACCAAGGCTAGGTCTTGCACCAGTTCCTGACCCACTCTCTCTCTCTCTCTCTTTGTTTCCACAGACACTGGTCCAGAGGTGGTCCTGGGTCCTGAGGTCCTCACTCATCCATCTGGAGGCCTCACTTCACAGAGGGTCGTCTCATCAGGGGTCTTCACTTCACCGGGGGTCGTCTCATCAGGGGTCTTCGTTCTAGAGCTCCTCGCTCCTCCAAAGGTCCTCGTCTCGTCGAAGGTCTTCGCTCCACCGGGGGTCTTCGTCTCAGAGGGTCCCCACGACGACGAGGTCCCCGACGACGTCTCAGAGGGTCCTGACGACGAGGTCCCCAACGACATCTCAGAGGGTCCCCACGACGTCTCAGAGGGTCCTGACGACGAGGTCCCCGACGACGTCTCAGAGGGTCCTGACGACGAGGTCCCCAACGACGTCTCAGAGGGTCCCCACGACGTCTCAGAGGGTCCTGACGACGAGGTCCCCGACGACGTCTCAGAGGGTCCTGATGACGAGGTCCCCAACAACGTTTCAGAGGGTCCCCATGACGTCTCAGAGAGTTCTGACGACGAGGTCCCCGACAACGTCTCAGAGGGTCCTGACGACGAGGTCCCCGACGACGTCTCAGAGGGTCCTAACTAGGGATGCACCGATCCACATTTTTCACTTCCGATCCGATACAGATACTGTAAAACTGGGTATCGATCGATACCGATACTTTTCCGATCCGATACCGTTCAGGTGCCGTATGAGGCTGTAATAAATTATTACAGCCTCAGTCACTAATATCCACTTTAAAGCAAGGAATAAAAAAACATGTTTTGTGTTAGCAGGATTTAATTGTAACTAAGAAACTTATCCAACATTAATAAAACTTAACTCAAGTTGCCTTTTTGGACATGCATAAATAAACAGTATTTGTATACACTGTACTTAGAGAGAAGATTAATCTTCTCTTGGCGGTGCAAATTCTGCTAACACAAAACGTGTAACTACCGGTGCTTTTAGTACTGTAGTTACTTTCACCCAGTCTCTTTTTCATCACATGCTTCCAAAAGTCAACAATTATGTTTGTATTCTGCATCTGTCTGTTAGCAAAATATCTCATGAACAACTGAACAGATTTTGATTAAACTTTCAAGAAATAATCACTGAAGGGCTCTCTACGACTGGTTGACTTTTAAAGTACATCCAATTTAAGATGGCTGCTACAGCCAACTGAACTTAAACAACACAAAATTGACTACAACTCGGTCAATTTGACAAAAAAAATTAGATAAAATTTGGTGTGGTAGTAGCTGAGACTCATTCCCAAAGCATATTCAAGTAACTAGTAGAATGCATAAGATCTTTCTTTAAAATTACAACGTTATTTATTTGGAATCAATGGTGTCGTCTGTTAGCAAAATATCTCATGACCCGCTGGACAGATTTTGATTAAACTTTCAAGAGATAATCACTGAAGGGCTCTCTACGACTGGTTGACTTTTAAAGTACATCCAATTTAAGATGGCTGCCACAGCCAACTGAACTTCAACAACACAAAATTGACTACAACTCAGTCAATTTGCCAAAAAATGTACCGTAGATAAAATGTGGTGTGGTAGTAGCTGAGAGTCGGAGAGGTGTTTCTTTTTCCTCGCTCCTTGGGTGGACCTTGGCGAGCTGGGGGGGTACGCAGGGTCAGCGGGGGAGCTGACTCGCTGTGGGAGCACTGTTCCTGCAGATATTTTTCTCCCCATCCCTCAACACGCACCTCCGCCCTCTTCATCTTAAATTAATACATGTAGGGAATTTGAGTCTCGGGTGTGCTGCGATGGTTCTACATCTCTGTTGTTCAGAACACCTGGGACTCAATTTTATTTACACTTTAGACATTCATTCATAAACTTCTTCATAAAAGTCACATATAGGGAATGGATTGAGTACTATGGCTATGGGTGGCGGGATGACACCAATCTCACCCCCATGCCTATGCTCACTCAACATTATGCATTTAGACAATTAGGGCTTGGGTTAGAGTTGGAGTGGAGGGGAAACTGGTATAATGCCAGCCTTTGCTCCTTCTCTTTCCTTTTTAAGTACACTTTAGAACAACACTCACCAACAGTACATTTGGGGACGGGGGTGTGTGTGTCGGGGTCTTGATTTGTTAATTTCAATTTTATTTATTTATGTATTTATTTATATATATATATTATTTATTTATTTTTCTCTTACCCCCCTGGTTGCCTGGCGGACATTCTGGGGGTGGGCCGTCAGGGGTTGTGCTGGGGTGTGGGGGGGTTCGGGGCCTGCGGGGTTGCCGCGGGCGGGACTGGCAGTGCGCTCCCCCTGGGGCTGCTTGGGCTCGAGTGTCCTGTCCTGTCCTGTCGGCAGGGCGTGGGGTGGGCCGGATCTTGGATGTCTGCTACTCTCCACCCCAGAATGAATGGGCCTACCTCCTGGGTTTGGATGTGGGCTGCCCCATGTAGGAAGCAGGTACATGTCTTGGACCTGGGGGGTATAGAGTGTGCATCGGGATTATGAATGGAGTGTGTCGTTACTGTTTGTCTTTCTATGTCTGAGGGTGAGGATGAGGGTGGGTCTGAATGAGTGTATCTGTGTATGAATGTTTAAGTGTCAGGCTGGGACTTGGACTGCCCCCTCTCTGATACTTCTGAGGCTACCTAGTGTCGCACTCCTGCCACGTGGCCCCCTGGTGGGTGTTCCTCTGCCCGCGGGCGTGCTTGGGACCCTCACTATCTGGGGCTGGGCGCTTGGGCGTTTGTCGGCTCGGCCTGGTGGCTGCCTGGTGGGGCTCGGGTCCTCTGGTCCTGTCGGGTCTGGACCTGAGGGGTGGGCGTCCCCGGTGCCCGAGCATCGGCGACCGGCCCTGGGGCTACATCGGTGCAGCGGGCTCCGGCGGGGGCCTGTGTATTTGTCGCTGTTGACCCCGGGGGGTCATTGTGTGTGGTCCCTGGTGGGGTTCGTCCGGTTCTTCCCCTTGGTCGGATCTGGGGAGTTGACGAGTGGCTCGTCCTGTTCGGGTGGTCCTGGGGACTCTGGGCTCGGGGTCCTTCCTGGGGTCTTGGGCTCTGATCGCCCTTTCGTCTGTCTCGGGCTTTGGAGGGACAGATCTCTGATGCTTCACATTCGCTACTAATGCCCCTTTTCCACCGGTCGGCTCGGGTCGGATGTTACGTCATATGTGCGTCGCAGAGACCCCCTTTCATCCTTTCCCACCGGCTATTCCGAGCGGAGCCGCGCGAGATTTCCTGAGATTTTCGGGCTGCTTTCAGAGGTGTACTGAAGCGAGCTCACCCGCTCCGGAAGGAGGGAGGAGGAGACGAGAGCTGTTTTTACGGAAGCGAGGGAAGCTACCACGGCAGGACTTTTACATGAATAACACGGTAAAAACAATTGTTATTTTTTAAATTTATAGCAAAGATGGGTCTTCAGCTGAACGTGTCCTTAATAAAATCACGTACTGCTCAAAACTGCACGATTTTAAAAAGTAGTTTCGCCACGAGTAACACGCGGCGCGCGGGCGGCTTTATGTCTTTAAATGTAGCTCAATGAACAGATATAAAATATATTTCATAGCTGACTTTAATAGTACGAGGGCTCCTGAGCTTAACCACGCTTTAATATTGTCACGTATGGTCAAATGTGCTGCATTTAAAGTAGTTTCGCTTTGACTTTTTCCAAAACCTGTGTTTGCACAACGAAAATAAATTATAAAAATTCGAATTTTATTTCAAATAACTCCAACAGGATACATTTCGTGTATGAATATGTTGTGATCACACTAGATTTTTTTGAAAAATATCAGCTTTGTGGTTTTTGATAGAATTGATAATATGTGATACAAAGTAGAAAATAATGGACGTAGGTTGACACATTTATGTCTATAAAACATTGAATTTTATTTCAAATAACTCCAACAGGATACATTTCGTGTATGAATATGTTGTGATCACACTAGATTTTTTTGAAAAATATCAGCTTTGTGGTTTTTGATAGAATTGATAATATGTGATACAAAGTAGAAAATAATGGACGTAGGTTGACACATTTATGTCTATAAAACATTGAATTTTATTTCAAATAACTCCAACAGGATACATTTCGTGTATGAATATGTTGTGATCACACTAGATTTTTTTGAAAAATATCAGCTTTGTGGTTTTTGATAGAATTGATAATATGTGATACAAAGTCTTTATTGTGTTCTTCTTCTAGTGGTGGCTAGTACTGTAGTAAATAGCTTGAGGAACACTACTGCCACCATGTGGTAAGACGAGTAGGATTCTGGACCCCGCCCACAGAAGGGGTACAAAAAAGCTGTGGAAACAGAACATAGATGTGACCCGACCCGAACTGAGCCGACCTGAGCCGATCCAACCCGAGCCGAGCCGAGCGGTGGAAAAGAGGCAATAGTAGAAGAGCTGGACTTAGAAAGCAGCCCTCCTCATTAACATAACAATGAGGCAGAAATACAGCGAGCAAACAATACAGCAATAAATACAGCAAACCATACAGCAAACAATACAGCAAACAACACAGCAAACGGAAAAACAGCGAGCAGAAATAAATCGAGCAGAAAAGGGAGAAGCAAAAAAAAAAAGGCAACGCAAAACCAGTCTTTCCTCTGGTATGGAACCTGAAATTTTTAAACATGCATTTGTTTGCCCTCTACTTAAAAAAACAGGCCTTGACCCCTCTCTCTGCTCCAACTTCAGGCCTATCTCTAATCTTCCTTTTATTTCTAAACTGTTAGAGAAAGTTGTTTACAACCAGATGTTACCATTTTTAGAGGACAATGGTATCACTGAGCCATTTCAGTCTGGGTTTAAAGCCCGCCACAGTACAGAGAGTGCACTTTTGAGGGTTTCTAATTATATTTTTCTTTTAACAGATTCTGGAAAGTTTGTTGTTTTATTGCTTTTAGATTTGTCTGCTGCATTTGACACTGTTGGCCACAGGATTTTAATCTCTCGTCTTGAGCACTATGTGGGCATCAGGGGTGTCACACTCAATTGGTTTAAGTCCTATTTAACCAATAGGAGTTTTTGTGTAAAAATGTACAATTTTATATCTTCCACTGCTCCGCTTCCACACGGCGTACCCCAGGGCTCCATCCTTGGCCCTCTTTTATTTGCTCTTTATTTACTCCCACTCGGCTCAATTTTTAGGAAGCATGGCATTTCTTTTCATTTCTATGCTGATGATTGCCAGATCTATCTTCCCCTGGCACAAAACAGTACACTCCAGCAACTTACACACTGCCTTAACGATATTAAGGTATGGTTTTCTCTAAACTTCCTTAGTCTTAACGAGAATAAGACTGAAGTCATGATGTTTAGACCGAGTTGCTGTCCTTCTTCCAGCATAGACCTTGGCTCACTGTCATTTTATCTCAGGGACTCTGTCACCAATCTGGGGGTGAAGTTTGAGTCATATTTTAAATTTGATAAACAGATAAGCAGTGTTGTTCAGAAAAGTTTTTATCAACTTCGCCAAATTGCAAAAGTGAAACCAATCGTATCAAGACCTAACTTGGAGAAATTAATACACGCTTTCATCACATCTTGTCTTGACTACTGCAATGCACTGTATATAGGCATCAGCCAGACCTCTCTCGCCCGTCTGCAGCTTGTGCAGAACTCTGCTGCTCGCCTGTTAACTCAGACCCGTAGGCGCGAGCATATTATATCAGCTGATCAGTTGCTGCTGACAGTCCCCAAAACTAGGCTGAAGCTCAGAGGTGACAGAGCGTTTGCTGTCGTTGCTCCCAGACTGTGGAACAACTTACCATTGAGTGTCAGACAGGCCTCCACTCTTCCTGTTTTTAGATCTCTTTTAAAAACACACTTTTATACCTTGGCTTTTAACACGTGATCTTATTTTTTATGGCATTTTAACACACGTGCAGTGAGACTGGTATATGTATTTTTTTATTTTTGTATGCTTTGTTTGTTTTTTATCGTTTTAATTAATTTGTCTTTTGTGTTATTGTACAGCACTTTGGTTAACCCTGTGGTTTTTAAAATGTGCTATAGAAATAAAGTTGATTGATTGATCGAATATCTATTTTTATTGACGGAAACTCATGTGTAAGGAGAAATAAAAAAGAATATATATTTATGCTTTTATTTGTCATTAAAATATATATTTCTACTTTGATTTATATATTTATTATTTTATTTATTATCATTTAGGATATATATTTCTACTTTGATTTATATATTCATTCTTTTATGTTGGATATATATTTATTCTTTTATTTATTATTATGTCAGTTTGGTCCTCCACCTCTGAGGTCAGCACACCATATGCTTCTTTCAGTTCCAGAAACCCGTCGTAAGCTCTCTGTTGCAGGTCCAAGACTGTGGAATGAGTTGCCACTGCATGTCAGGCAGGCTCCCACACTCTGTCTTTCTTGCTTGAAAACTCACTTCTATTCTCTTGCCTTTAACATGGTGTGATTTGCTTTGATCCTCTGTACTATACAGTGTTCGTCATTTTAGTTAGTTTCTGCTGCTATTTATATCTTTATTTTTATTTTATGTTTTCCTGTCTGTTGTTCTTGTTTGTTTCTACAGTACAGCACTTTGGTTGGCCATGTTGCTGTTTTAAGTGCTCTATAAATAAATTGGTATGGTATTGTATTTTTACGACTTGTGTGAAAATTTGATGTTTTATGTCATTTTTATGCAGAAATTTAAAAAGTTTTAAAGGCTTTATAAACTTTCAAGCACCACTGTATGTGTGAATATAAAGTTATAATTGTGCCTGATGTTCATGTTTTCAGTGTTCCCTGCAAATGTTCAGCAGATGGTGCTGGTTAAAGAAGCAGCTCTTGAAGTACGGATGCTTGGTGTGGACCAACAGGATCCAGATATCCTCAACATAAAGGAGGAAGAGGAGCAACTGTGGACCAGTCAAGAGGGAGAGCAAGAGCAGTTTTGTGTAAAAAAGGAGACCGATGACACTGGGTTTGCATTCACTGCTGTTCCTCTGAAGAGTGAGGAAGATGAAAAGAAACCTCTGTTTTTACAGCTTTATCAGCACCAAGTAAAAGAGGAAGATCTTCCAACCAGCAGCTCAGTTGACCAGATGAAAACAGCAACTGGTGGAGAGGACTGTGGAAGAGCAGAGACTACCAGGAACCCAGATCTACACGTAGATACTTATGGAGATGATTGCAGCTCTTCAGAGACTGAAGTCAGTGAGGAATCTGAGGATGATGATGATGACGATGATGTACATGACTCTGACTCTCAGCTAAAAGACTTATCAGACTATGGATCAGAACCTGAAGACAGTGACAAAGACTGTAAGGAGAGCAGAGCTCCTGAGTCAGACTTACACACTGTCAAGAAGTCTTGCAGCTTCAGTGAGCATGGGAAACAATTTCACAAGACAAGTCAGTCAGTGATTTCTTCAAGTTGTTTGGTTATCAAGGAATGTTTTGAAGTGAAGAAAACTGGAGGCTCAACCAAGAAAAAACAGTCAAAACAGAACTCATTTAGTTGTGAAGACTGTGGAAAAAATGTTGACAAAAAGGGTGATCTAAAAAAACACATGAAAGTTCACACAGGTCAAAAAGCATATGCTTGTGATCTTTGTGAACAAACGTTTGGACGGAAGTCAGATTTAAACAAACACATGATAGTTCACACAGGACAGAAAGCATATGCTTGTGATCTTTGTGAACAAACGTTTGGACGGAAGTCAGATTTAAACAAACACATGATAGTTCACACAGGACAGAAAGCATATGCTTGTGATCTTTGTGAACAAACGTTTGGACGGAAGTCAGATTTAAACATACACATGATAGTTCACACAGGTCAAAAAGCATATGCTTGTGATCTTTGTGAACAAACGTTTGGACGGAAGTCAGATTTAAACAAACACATGATAGTTCACACAGGACAGAAATCAGTTGCTTGTGATCTTTGTGGACAAAGGTTTGGACGGAAGACAACTTTAAACAGACACATGATAGTTCACACAGGACAGAAAGCATATGCTTGTGATCTTTGTGGACAAAGGTTTGGACTGAAGTCA
Organism: Garcialebias charrua; assembly: GCA_038048925.1. Classification (NCBI taxonomy): domain Eukaryota; kingdom Metazoa; phylum Chordata; class Actinopteri; order Cyprinodontiformes; family Rivulidae; genus Garcialebias; species Garcialebias charrua. Next base: position 8,871 of record JBBPBX010055221.1, on the reverse strand, counting down.
ACTTTAAACAGACACATGATAGTTCACTCAGGACAGAAACCATTTGCTTGTGATCTTTGTGGACAAAGGTTTGGACTGAAGTCATATTTAAACAAACACATGATAGTTCACACAGGACAGAAAGCATTTGCTTGTGATCTTTGTGGACAAAGGTTTGGACAAGTCAGTCATTTAAACAAACACATGATAGTTCACACAGGACAGAAACCATTTGCTTGTGATCTTTGTGGACAAAGGTTTGGACTGAAGTCACATTTAAACAAACACATGATAGTTCACACAGGACAGAAAGCATTTGCTTGTGATCTTTGTGGACAAAGGTTTGGACTGAAGTCACATTTAAACAAACACATGATAGTTCACACAGGACAGAAAGCATTTGCTTGTGATCTTTGTGGACAAAGGTTTGGACTGAAGTCATATTTAAACAAACACATGATAGTTCACACAGGACAGAAAGCATTTGCTTGTGATCTTTGTGGACAAAGGTTTGGACTGAAGTCATATTTAAACAAACACATGATAGTTCACACAGGACAGAAAGCATTTGCTTGTGATCTTTGTGGACAAAGGTTTGGACGGAAGTCATCTTTAAACAGACACATGATAGTTCACACAGGACAGAAAGCATTTGCTTGTGATGTTTGTGGACAAAGGTTTGGACAAAAGTCATCTTTAAACAAACACATAATAGTTCACTCAGGACAGAAATCAGTTGCTTGTGATAGACAAAGGTTTGGACAGAAGTCAACTTTAAACAGACACATGGGAATCCACACCAGAGGAAAGCAGTTTAGCTGTGAATAATAACCCTTGTTTTTTCTTTTTTAAATCACATATATCATAAAATTCAGATTTTCATATTTGTCTAGTATAGATGGTGCTTCAGTCTCACTTCACTAAAAGACCTTCTGTGAAAGTCTACTTGAACTTACCCCAGAAGAGATACGTCTTTCACGGCTAGAGTCACTGAGGAGTCCTGCCTCCATGGTGGATGACAGGTACAGCTAAAGACACATTAAACAGTTAAAATGTGGTGCAAACACAGGAATGATGCAAACTCCGAAACAAAAAAGAAATGCAACAGAAATGATCTGCAATCACATAAAATAGATGAAGGAACACACAATCAGAAAAACAAATGCAAAGTAAAAATGCAAATACCAAAAACAATAAAAACACCACAACAACTGCGAATAAGATAAGATGCACTCTCAAAAAAATGGAAGTTTAGCAGACCACTACGGGGGCTTGACCACCAAGTCAAATAGAACCAGACCCCCTGTAAATACATTTTAGCTGAGCAGCCACTTTCTAAAGTCATAATATGGTGTTACATGTGTGTTCAATAATTATGGACCAATATCCTTGTTACCACAGTTCTCAAAAATTCTAGAAAAACTATGTGTGACCAGATTAGATCAATTTATTGATAAACAAAATATTCTAAGTAGCAGTCAGTATGGGTTTAGAGCAAAAAACTCTACATCAGTGGCTCTCATGGAATTAATAGAACATATAACTACAGTACTGCTGTCGATCCAAAACAATATTGTGTTAGTATTTTTTTTTTTTAAGCATTCTATACTATTGACCACACTATTCTCCTTGAAAATTTGAATAAATATGGTATCAGAAGACCGGCATTACAGTTATGGAAGCAGTTATGTTTCCTATTTCAAATTAAAATGGATTAATAGAAATCTAAAAAAGGTAAGTCTGGTCCTCTGGACGTTCAAAAAACAAAACAAAGCAAAAAAAAATTGTAGAAACGTTTCGTCTTTCGTCTGAAAGATAAGACTGAGCTGAACACAGCACCTCAGACTGAGGAAGTCTTTCGGACGAAAGATGAAACGTTTCTACAAATTTTTTTTTTTTTGCTTTATTTTGTTTTTTGAATGTCCAGAGGACCAGACTTAGCTTTTTTAGATTTTTCTACCTGGATTATTGAGCATGCATCAGGGTATTAATAGAAATGATCTTTAGTTTCAAAATAAAGCTGCATGTTTTGTCTCATAAATAAAATTTAAAATGAATAATCCAAACTGCATTTTCATTTTCGTCTTCAAGACTGCTCAATTTGTAAAATAATTAAAATGATAAATAAAATAACGTTTAACATTTAATTTTCAAAATATGTCCTAGTAAAAAGTGACCAAAACTCATTTTGAAATGTCAAATTTGAAAATTAAACTGAATTAGCAGAAATGCTTTTTCATTTTAAAGTCAAGCTGCATTTTTTGACTCATAAATAAAATTAAAAATAAATAATTTTCATTTTCTTCTTCAAGACTGCTTATTGTGTAACACAACTACAGAGGAAACTAAGAACAAACTGCTTTTTCGTTTTCACGCCCCACCCCTGCAAAAAGTGTTCCAATATTTAAAAATGACATAGTTTTGACAATTATAGACCGATCTCAGTGCTCCCCCAGTTTTCTAAAGTGCTTGAAAAATGGTTTGTCCAGAAATTGGATGGTTATATTGAAAAGAATAACTTATTGAGTGAGAGTCAATATGGCTTTAGATCAAATAAATCAACATCCCTTGCATTGTTAGAACTAAATGAAGAAATTACAGAAGCAATTGAAAGGAAACAATATACAGTGGGGATGTTCATTGATTTAAGAAAAGCCTTTGATACAATCGACCACACTTTATTGCTTTCCAAGTTGCAAGATTATGGGATAAGAGGGATAGTTCATAACTGGTTGAGTAGTTATTTGACTAACCGAAAACAATTTGTACAGCTAGGAAATGTAAAATCAGATCTTCAAAATATAAAATGTGGAGTCCCCCAAGGTTCAGTGACGTCAGTGCTGCCTCACACCGCCCAGCATAGTTGCCAAGTCCGAAAAAGTCCTCTTGTTATAAGCGACTTTGGGCTTGTATTATTAAATTTTTTTTGTGTGTATTTTTTTTTCTTCCTAAAGTCGCTTATAAATTTTGTGAGATCTTATTTTGAACGTTCAGTCGCCTTTTTTCTTGGCTTGTTTTTCTGTCCGAGTGAAAGCAAAATATGAGTGGTAGGTACTTTGTATATATGCCGGTATATATACAAGAAATGTGTAAAATTATTGAGACACCTATCACTTATGCAGGTATATGAATGTGCTGTTTGCCAGTCAGCTGAGCATCAATTAAGAGACTCCAGAGCACATCCCAATAAAGGTATTGGTGAAGTCTTATAAACAACGATTTTTGCTGCAAAATGGTTAATGGACTACCGGTACAATCTTTTACTCTACTTTTACAACCTTAGCACAATGCTGAATGAAATGTTTAAATCCAATCTGTTAGTGTATACTTTATTTTGTTGCTTTCCATTTAGGTGTCACAACCTTTTGAACTTATAGGAATGGACTTAATAGGGAAACTAAAACCAACAACAAATGGAAACCAATATATCTGTGTAATGATAGACTATTACACAAAGTGGACACAGGCATACCCTTTAACTTCAAAAAATGCAGAGGAGGTCACAACCCAGATTCTTAAGTTTGTCTATCAATTTGAGGTACCAAAAAGAACTGACTGACCGAGGAACAGATTTCGTGAATGTGGTAAAATTATATTTAATCATCTTTTTTTTTTTGGCACGCAGTTCTTCTACTTCTGAATTGTGTATGGTTGTGACAAATAAACAAGAACGTCTGTGAAACACTTGGCATAAAGAGATGTTTGTGTGCACCCTACCATCCCCAGACTATAATGGTCTGGTTGAAAGAATGAATGGGACTATCCAAAGAGTGACAGGAATTAGCTACTGATCTACAATTATAGTCCCAATTTCACAAACGACATCGTATCATAATGTCAATTTTAACATGTTTTTGTCAGATCTCTTTGCGAACTGGTAGAATCTAAACCTGAGACATGGGACGAATATCTTGATGCAGTAATGTTTGGACTTCGAACTAAAAAACACACGACAACAAAGTTTTCACCATTCTTTTTGATGTTTGGAAAGGAAGCCCATTACCCAATGGAGATCCCAGGAAAATACCAGGTTTGAAACATCTTTTTTTATTATTTGTAGTAAAAATACATATGGTTTTCCTATGTAGTTCAAGTCTGAAGTTTTATGTTATAGATTGACAAGAGCATGGAGGAAGTAATGGAAGAAGAAAGTGTAAGTGAAAGCATAAAGCAGCTTAATGTCATCAAAGACATAGCAAAGGAACATGTATCAAAATCCCAAAGCAAGACAGAAAAAAGGCTACGTTCTGCACAAAAATCTCATTCAGCGTTGGGCAATAGTTATGAGACAAAATGTGAGGAGTTGGCAGCGAAAAGGGGGAAAGATGGAGCGAAACTTTCTTGGACCCCTTACAATCATATCCATTCAAGGATAGAATGCTGACCTTCTTGAAGAGAATGGGACAGTGTATAAAAATATCAGTACTGATCACTTAAAACACTTCAAAGAACAAAATCCATGAGTTCCACATAAAATAAAAACCCTACCTCCAGCTGCTACAACCCAGTGGCGGCTCCAGAGATATTTTTCTGCAGGTGCTAAGGGGGGGCTACGCATTTTACTGAGGATGCTATGAAGCATCATTTGTTCTTTCAGTTCTCAAGGTCAATGTGTGTCATTCACATCACATGTGGTACATAAGGTGGAACGAAACAAATGAATAATCAACTGAATAAAGTTGTCTTTTAAGTTTTATTACAAAAAAATCAAACTAAAAATAAACAACAATAACAAGCAATAATAATAAATCAGTCAAGGCTTAATTCTCAGCCCTTTTACACCTAAGCCTCAAATTTCCGCCTGGCATTTTTTACTTGTTTTTCACTAGAAAATAGGAAGAAAATGTCCTATGGCCCAGTGCTTCAGCACATTTTTCCAGAATATGTAGAACTTTCAATATCTGGCATTGTTTTAATTATACTTGATACTAAACCACTATTAAAACTGTTTAATATCACTAAAAAACAAAAAACGAAAATATATTTTAGTGATTTTATGCAAATAAAAATTTGCATTTGAACATGAAGTACAGATTTTGCATCACAAATTAACAATTTCAACACTATAGAACACATTTACAATGTTTTTTTTATTCCCACATATTTTTACAAACAAGAAACAGACTAACAATTCTAACTATTTACAGGCGATTTTTCCCCTCCCCCATTTCTTATTATTGTCCTGAGCCTTTGTTTGTATCCACAGTATTCCTACGCCCCATGATGCTTTGCGCGAAATGTGCACACGACTTCCCACTAAACAGTAGACGTCCAGGGGACGTCGAGGTGACGTCTATATAGAGCCCGTTGGTCGAAGACCAATTCTAGACGTCGCCCCGACGTGCAAACAAGGTCTATTTTTGACGTCTAAATATGACCGCATTTGTACGTCATATGAACGTCAGTTTTGGAGGTGATCTGGACCATGTTCACATAGTTAAACTTTTAGGACTATAAAAGTGCAGTTAGACAATTGATTTAATAAGAATGTTGTTTTTTAATAACATTTTAATGCATTTCCTCAATTTTTTTTTCTTTTTTTACAAATTAGACTTGTCCGTCGTTTGAGAGTCCAATTCTAGACGTCGCCCCGACGTGCAAACAAGGTCTAATTAGGACGTCTAACTATGACCGCATTTGTACGTCATATGAACGTCAGTTTTGGACGTTATCTGGACCTGGTTCACAGAGTTAAACTTTTAGGACCATAAATTTGCAGTTAGACAATTGATTTATTAAGATTGTTGTTTTTTAATAACATTTTAATGCATTTCCTCAATTCTTTTTTTCTTTTTTACAAATGTATATTATTTATTTGAATAATATAATTATTGTTGTTGTTTGTTGTTGTTATTCATTCATTAAACCTTTAGGCAGGTTATATCTCATTCGATCGACTCATTTACAAGAAACCTCATTTATTCCACGACGTCGCGGTCACACATTCATTTCAGTAGGTGGCAGTACTTGTGTTTTTTGCTTTCTTCCATTAAAAAACAAGAAGAAGAACTTCGGAACTCGAGCGTTATGATTGGATTGGCGGAGGTATCACGTGATCATTCCAACCAGTCAACGCCTCTCTTGTTGAACCGCCCTGGCTTGAATCTCAACCGTTGTTGTTTACAGTATATTCTGTCTGTGCTGCGGTGATCACGGAGCTCAACTGTGTTCTGTTCTGTTCATTTGTCACGGAACTCCTGCCCTAAACTTGCTGCAATCCATTCAGAAGTTGAAGGTAATTGGTTCTGTTTTATAGCTTTGTTCTCTTGAATTCTGTGGTCACGACGTACATGTAGCTAACAGCTAAGCTACATTGTGCTAACGTAAGCTAACTTGTGTCTACGACTGCGGCAGACGATGTAAAGGAAAATCGAACAGTACAGTTTAGAAAATAAATTCTATCCAAGTAAGCCGTATGCTACGAGTTTTGTTTGTTTCTTTGTTTTGCTTTGAGATCGAGGCCTGCACGCGTCTCCATTAACACGCATGTGCTGAGCGGCCAGCGTTGTACAGCTTTGGGCAGCATTTTTGGAAAACTATTCACTACAGTGCTTACTTCCTCCGCGTGTTACAACGCCATCGCGTTCCTGAATGACTAGGTAATATGCCGTGTCTTTTTTTTCTTCCTTTTGTGTGTGTACACTGGGCGGGGGTCAGCTGGAAGGTGAAACGTTTCAGCATTAAAAAATAGAAGGAAAAAAACTGTCCAGATGACCTGAATTCAGACCAAAGCTTTTCAGTTACAAATGAATGAGTAAATATGAAATAAAAAAAAGCTTTAAAATGTCTCCTTCTATCTAATTTTACTTTGACTAGGCAAAATTAGATGAGTACTGTACTGTACTGTAAACTACATTCTGACTAATATCTCTGTCGCTCCAGTTGTGTTTATAAACAACTGTGTTTTTTTCTTTATATATATATATATATATATATATATATAAATAAATTTGTGGAGCGTTGGTCCTAGAGGACATTTCACAGGTAATGCACCTTTTTGCTTCATCTTAATTATTTTGCATCGCTGAATAATCTTTTGTTTTTGTCCTCAGCAAGTGCAGCGCCTCAACCCAAGGACCTGTCAACGCCCAGTGAGTACCGGTATACATTACACTTTAAACCATTGTTTATTTTATCAGGCCTTGCAAAATAAAATTTATTTTATTATTTTTTTCATGGAAAACCGATGCCACTTCCAGATCAGAAATTGGAAGATGGGCATTCCCATTGCCTCAGGATGGTAAGTATTGAACAGTTAGCAGTGAGACACTTGGAAAAAAATGATCAACCACAGCCACCTTGCTGTTGGAGAGATTGTAATCAAGACATGTGTGTTTTTGTTTTATTTTTCCCCCCAGTGTTTCAGCGTATTCAACTTCTTCATTGACCTCGGCGATCGCCTAGCCCTACATCCCTCTCCCACCCTGTGCCAAAAAGGATAGAGACCATGGAGGATTTTGTGAGAGAGGAGCACCTCGTGACTCCAAATTTGCTACCCTGGTAGGTTTTACAAGTCTGGAGGAAAGCCGAGCATAACGCAGTACTGTACAACCAAACACTTGGAAGTGTCAGTGAACTATATCATGGATTTATTCCAACAGGTTCTGCAAATTTCCAGAATTGGAGGAAAGCACACCAAGGACTTTGTCTACAAATTTCTTGATAGGTATGTATCAACACACGCTCACCCACCCACTAACCATCTGAACTAAATATTTTACTTGCAAGTTCAGTATTTAGTTTTGTAAACTAAATATTTAGCTATCAAATTAAATATTTAATTTAGAACGACGTGTATTAATAACATGGTTAAAATATGACTGGAAAAAAATGATCAACCAGCCACCTTGCTGTTGGAGAGATAACATTGTAATCAAGAAATGTGTGTTTTTGTTTTATTTTTCCCCCCAGTGTTTCAGCGTATTCAACTTCTTTGACCTCGGCGATCGCCTACACCGTATACATCCCACCTCTTCAGCTGTGCCAAAAAGGATAGAGACCATGGAGGATTTTGTGAGAGAGGAGCACCTCGTGACTCCAAATTTGCTACCCTGGTAGGTTTTACAAGTCTGGAGGAAAGCCGAGCATAACGCAGTACCGTACAACCAAACACTTGGAAGTGTCAGTGAACTGTATCATGGATTTATTCCAACAGGTTCTGCAAATTTCCAGAATTGGAGGAAAGCACACCAAGGACTTTGTCTACAAATTTCTTGATAGGTATGTATCAACACACGCTCACCCACCCACTAACCATCTGAACTAAATATTTTACTTGCAAGTTCAGTATTTAGTTTTGTAAACTAAATATTTAGCTATCAAATTAAATATTTAATTTAGAACGACGTGTATTAATAACATGGTTAAAATTTGACTGGAAAAAAATGTTTTCTCTAAACTAAAATATTGCTGTTGATTTTTGTAACTTTGCTAATGGCACCTCATAGATATGAAAATGTTTGGCAACTCGAGTGCGTTTTGCAGCAATTTTTTAACTGATGTGCTGATGTGGAGTCAGTTCCCACCTGCCTGAAGACTGCCACCATCATCCCAGTCCCAAAAAGCTCCACAGTGACTGGTCTGAATGACTATAGACCGGTGGCTCTCACCCCGATAGTCGCTAAATGTTTTGAGAAACTGGTCATGTCCCACATCAAGACAACCGTCAACATCAGCGAGGACCCTCATCAATATGCATACCGCGAGAACCGATCAACAGAGGACGCCATCTCCTCTGTGGTCCACACTGCTCTCACCCACCTGGATCAGAAGGACTCATACGTGCGTCTGCTCTTTGTGGACTTCACATCTGCCTTCAACACCATGATCCCCCAAACTCTGATAGACAAACTATCCACACTTGGACTAAGCCCCTCCATCTGTAACTGGGTA
>JBBPBX010055220.1:0-23180 GCA_038048925.1 Garcialebias charrua | reverse complement strand
GATAAATCAAGTGATAAATAAGTAAGTCAGAACAAAACAATTCATTCGGTGGAAGAAGGAGAACAACAGTAGAGACTGCTGCCTTGATCTTCTCTCGTAAATGAGCGACAGGACATGGTTTGAGCAACAGGAAGTGAGGTATTACATTTCAGAATAAAATACTTTATTTATTTATTTATTTCTTGTATTGCGTTTGTAGGCGTAGTCATAAATGATAGTTTGACAGCATTTTTGTACAAATAAATCCGTATAGAGCTAGGATTAGTCCGCCCGTGGTGATTTTATTTTGTAAATACGGAAGTTGTGCTCGTTCCTTTTCCTGTTGGTGCCTCCGCACAGCTCCGGCGTCCGGCAGAAATAGAAAAATTTCTAATTTTGACGGACTGCCGTCCGCTCTCCGCAGCTCGCTGCCGCCGTGCGGAGCCAGTGTAAACTCTGTCATTGATTATAATGGGTGCGTATTTGCTGCGGAGGTCGGACCGGAGCGGGGCGGAGCCGTAACGCGTGTGGTGTAATTTTGGCGTTAGACATATTTGGACTGATGATATAGTGTGGTGCGACATTTACGGTGGAAAATATTGTAATTGGCTTTTATAACGCATGTGAATGTTTATGTACAGTGATTTAAAATAACATCTGTTGTGACTTGGCACTATAAACTGAATTGAACACACAGAAACACACAGCACCAATTCACCAACTTCATCCTCTCAAGACCGTTTCCACTGACTGCACCAGGCTGAACGGATCTCTCTGAAGACATGTCTCTTTTATAGGACGGCAGGGAGTTGAAGGACATTTCATCTGGCACAGCTTTCAGGAAATACACGAAGATTAATGGGCAGGATCGGGCTTTCCTCTAGATCCTTAACTGGAATAAATCAAACTATGTCTAGTAAACAAGAGCATGAAGTAATTCATCTAACAGGCTTTCAAGGAAAGATGCATTAGACTCAGCTTGCTTATATAACAAACTTTTAGAAAACCTTTCCAGATACAGTAATGTTTTTATTCTCAGCAACTGTGTTACTTCTGGCTGTTATTAGTGTCCAGAGACCTGCTGACAAATGGCAGATGCTAAGACATGGCTAACATAGCATAATCTCAGCAGATGGCCATAATCACTGAGCTCCACAAGATGCAATGATATTCCTGACACAACACAGAAATGTTTAACAGGTTCTCCATGGGTCAAGACCACTAACATTCTTGTGTTTAATAGCTCTAGCTACAGCAGACATCTGTAAAAATAAAAATTTAAAGGAATATGAAAATTACACAATTGCCATAAAGCTGATGAATGCCGTTATAACGCTTGGTTAAAAACTGAAAACAACAACAACCCTAGATGTGCTGAACAAGCTTGCTATTTGTGTATTTTGTTAACAAGGAATTTCAATGTCTATGATACTATCATTAATATGTTAACATGTAAACTACATAAATTTACACTAATCTGTCAAAGTGTGGGTCACACTGAACATCTGAAGGCTTGTTCCAGTATACCTAGCCACATATCAGACTTGTTGGAGTAGTTTGATGGGATTAAAACTTGCCCGAGTTGGTTAGCACTGGTGCCTCAAAGAGGCAGTCACATGTTCGACTCCCACTGGGAGTTTGTCTGATCCTCTCGTGTGTGAGATGGTTTCTTTAAGTGCCCCCGTTTCCTCCCAGTCCAAAAACAGGCATGTTAAGTTACCAAAGATGCAAAATTCACTTTTTAATGTTTTTTAACTCAACTTTGGTTATGTACTTCTTAAAAAAATAGTCCTAGGGCCAAAAAATGCACCCAGTGGTATATTTACTCTAAGTATATTTATTTTTCAGTGATATAAATGTCTCGTTTTCAAATCCTGGCGCTTGTGATGTCACAAGCGCCAGGACAACCCACCCCAACCTGAGTCCAGCCCCTCACCTAGCAACCCCTGGTGATGCTCCACCCACTTCAGTATAAAAGACGTCACGGTTGTTTTTCCTGAGTTCATCTCAGAGTTCGATGTTTCGTTGTTGTTAAAATGCAGTACCGCTAATAACTAATTATCTATCAGTAAAAACGAAAAAACTTATTTACGGGCTCTTAAATCAACCGGACGACTGCTCACGGACCATATCCGGTCCGCGCCGGATGTGGTCCGTCAAAAAAAAGCGGTGCTCGCACTAAGCAGTTAGCAGCCAGTGTGTTACTCTGCAGCCTTATTGCTTGTTTTCGAAGAGTCAGACGAAGAGTTTTTAACATGGAGGGTGAACTTATGGATGTTTCTCAGCGGCCTATGCGACGCGTCAGCGCCTCATTTGCCCTGCCCAAAATGGCGTCTGCCTCGGTCTGACTCAGGGTCCCCTTTGGAGGGTGGAGTTAATGTAAACAGATTTTTGAAGGGCGTGGCCTTCACAGCTCATTATCATAAACAGCTCGTTCAGAACGGAAGTCAGAAAAGCCAGAACTATAAAGGGGATATTTTATTATCTAAGAATAATTTTGTGCATTAAATTGAATGAACATGGTCTGGATAGCCCCACAGACATACCATAAAAATTTATAAAACCAATATTTGGTCCCCTTTAAGTTAATGGGTGTCCTGTGATGAATTGGTGCACCCCTCCTCTTGCCTGTTGACCACTGAGAACATGCACCAGCCCCATTTGACCCTGAACAGGACCAGCCGGGTAAACAAAATGAACAGATGCAAGGATGGATGGACTGGATAAAGATCCAGAGCATTTTGTGTTCCTCAAATGATTTATTACTGTAATCTTTTATGCAATGCGCCTGACAGGATGTAGCGTAATAATTAATGGTCAGCATTAGAGTCTTTTCATTCTCGGATAAGTTCAACAAAGCTCTTTACATGTTTTTCATTCACATACTCACAGAGTACCGGTAGTCCTTATTGTATACATGTGCACATAATTATATCAGAGTCAAGGGAGGGTAAAGTGAATTGCACAGGGCATCAAACTACCGTAATGGGAAAATGATCACTCTAACTTTGAGACAGGGCTGTATTTGGTGGCACGTTTCAACGTAAATTCACATAAATGGCAGGACACGCATCTTCTGAGCAAAACATTGCTCAAAGCATCAGACTACTTCATCAGCTTTTCCACTTCCTGTAGTGCATCATGGAGCCATGCCCTCCATAGTTATCCTTTTGACCCGGCAAGTTTCTTGAACTGGTTACTTGTTCCAATGTAATGCTCATAGAGAATAGTTCATTTTATCACAAGTGCACTTGTGATAAAATGAACTATTCTGGTCTAAGACTAAGCCCGACCAACCTTCTTCACCATGACAGACCAGATGAACCCAGTCATTACTGCAGAGTCCCAAACCGTTGATCTGTCTCTCACTCCATCCTTCCGTCCTTTGTGAATGTGGCACCCAGATGTTTGAACTCTTTGGCTTGAGGCAGAGACTCATACAGTCTGGAGAGAGCATGCTACATTTTTTGCTTGTTAAGAACCATGGTCTCAAACTTAAAGCCCATGAGCCAGTAGTTTCAAACTCAGTCATGTACCACCTTGCTTAAGGTTGTCAGACTCCATGAACCCCAAGGAATCCTCAACAGTCAATCCTCAGTAAACCACACCTTCTCATTTTCATTGTTTTCAGTTAGTGAGGTTAATAAATTGTTAAAAGGTCTAGAGTGAAAAAAAAATCTGCAGGCCTTGATGACCTTCCACCTTATTTTTTAAGACTGGCGGCTCATATCGTTGCAGAACCGGTGACCCACATCTTTAATCTGTCCATAAGCCAAAACTCAATTCCAGATGCTTGGAAAACAGCTTTTGTTCTTCCTTTGCTGAAGGGAGGTGACCTAGCCTGGCCCTCGCCATTCCTACGCAGCTCCGCTCATTTCCCTTCACTGCTGGGTCTGGGACTTCTCCCATAGACAAGGATTTCTCCGGTAGATTTTTGACCTGACCAATCAGAGAACAGAAGGGGCAGAGTTTTTGGCCCCTAACCCACGACCCCACCTGTCCCAGCGCGTAGCCAGCGAGCATTCGCATGTTCTCATTCAAAGCAATGCAAAGCGATGCAGGACTGTTTTATATGTGACGCAAATGTATTAAAGCTCCCCTGACATCATCTTTTAACTTTCCATAAAATGGCACAACATATATATATATTAAGATTGACCTCTGATCGTTTTTGCTAAAACAATGTGAAATTAATGAAAATTCCTCTCCAAAATAGACCCCTTTCACCGATTGCGCAATACCGGAAGCACCGCCATTTTGGAGATACTCGCGCTGTAAACACACAGTAGTTGAAGTCAGAGCTCCAGTTTTATTTCTGATTGTGACCATGTTGTCTGGAAAACAAACCTCTGTAAAGAAGACAGAAGCTGCAAGAGAGTATGTGGACCAGCTTCAGCCTGCAGCAAAGGAACGTTATTTGGATAAAATACAGATAATTGGCAGCTAAGACCCATACCAGCTGTCCAACATGTCAGAAGATGAGAAGACCTTACCAGCTGTGACCTACGCAGACATTGTGAATTATTTGGTGTTTGGTGATTTATATTTAATTTTTAATTTGTGTGTGTACATATAAATATATTTTGGGTGTGTTTTTAAACACACACTAGCTATGTATTCTTATTGTAAATGTATGTGACTCATCACATCAGTCTGAGGATTGAAGCAAATTTTGTCAAAATGATCTTAGATCCCTGTTTTTTAAGCTACATTTGATCCCTGGATCAACCAGATCTGAGCGGTTCCAGAGAGCAATGCCTTGATTTTCCTTATTAATCCAGACTAAATGTGTAAATGTGTGTTTCAGTTCATCTTATAGAAGCTCTGTGCAGAACTACCTCCATACATTTTTTTAAAATAAACATGTGAAGTACAATGATGGCTGACAGTGTTATTCAAAATTTTCAACTCTTGTACAGTGTTTCAACACAAATTATATAAATAACAGCTTACACTCTATAAATCTAATTACAGTAAGAACTTTGAGGTGCATTCAGACATTTATCTTTTAAGATAATAGTATGAATGGTTGTCTTTATATAGACCTTTTTTACCTTACAACTACTTTGAGTTTGGCAGAATATTATAGTCAATTCAAAAAGTGCACAAACAAAATGGTTAATTATACTGTCATTTATTCAGTTAAAAAGAGAGGTTTTCTAAATCAACGTGAGCTATACAGTATCAGCACCACTATGTGAAACATATGTTGTAATATGTAAGTTGTCTTGTTTGCTCACGTCAGTGTGATATCCATTACAGAAAAAGCATAATCAAAATTACATTCATCAAATCAATACATAAACAGTAATGATATAGTAATTCATGCTCAAATAAAGAGTGCAGTGAATGAAAAATCATGTCTGCCCCATATTTGCAAAAACAACTTCAAAGTAAAGGTGGAACAATGTAAAAAAAAAAAAGGTTTACATCAACTATCACTCTTAACTTCTATCCACTTGTTCTTTTTACAATTCATGCAGCTACTCATAACCCACCAAAGGTGGTGACAGATTAACCAAGGCACAGCACACAAAGCCAATCATATCGATTAATGCAACTTTTTCTGGATCTCTACATGTTTGAAAATCAATAGGTAGAAGAGGGCCATTCAAGATTGTGTATTTTTGTCTTACACAGCCTTAGACACGTTCAACGTGGATTCTAACATGTGCTATTTGCTATTTGTTTTTTTTTTAGTTCTTTTTTGTCGTCGGTTGAAACGTTCAGCTGCCAGATGTCATCCCACCATCAGCACCAACTGCACTCCACTGCACACATCTTCAGTGAAGGCACCCAGTCTGGATCATCCTTGCTGTACAATGGAGCACGTTTGCCTAAGAAAAGAAAAAACATCCATCCATCCATCCATCCATTTTCATCCGCTTATCCGGGGTCGGGTCGCGGGGGTAGCAGCCTAAGTAGGGAGGCCCAGACTTCCCTCTCCCCAGCCACTTGGAGCAGCTCCTCTGGGGGAATCCCAAGGCGTTCCCAGGCCAGCCGAGAAACATAGTCCCTCCAGCGTGTCCTGGGTCTTCCTCTGGGTCTCCTCCCGGTGGGACATGCCCGGAACACCTCACCAGGGAGGCGTCCAGGAGGCATCCTAACCAGATGCCCGAGCCACCTCAACTGGCTCCTCTCGATGTGGAGAAGCAGCGGCTCTACTCCGAGTCCCTCCCGGATGACTGAGCTTCTCACCCTATCTCTAAGGGAGAGTCCAGACACCCTGCGGAGAAAACTCATTTCAGCCGCTTGTATCCGAGATCTTGTTCTTTCGGTCATAACCCAAAGCTCATGACCATAGATGAGGGTGGGAACGTAGATCGATCGGTAAATTGAGAGCTTTGCCTTTTGACTCAGCTCTCTCTTCACCACGACAGACCGGTACAGCGCCCGCTTCACTGCGGACGCTGCACCTATCCGCCTATCGATCTCACGCTCCAGTTTTCCCTCATTCGTGAACAAGACCCCGAGATACTTAAAGGTATGGTCTGCGATATTTGAACACTCTGGGACTTAGAAATATTTTCAGCGCAGAAAAGCATTCTGCTCCCTCCCCTCAGAGCCATATATGGCACAGTCCGTGCTCTGCTGAACTTGGGATTGCTCCGCCCCCTGCTGCTGTCTGCTCAGAGCCGCTGCGATATTCTGTGTTTATGTTAATAAAACCTTCTAATAAAATAAAATAAAACCATGGAGCGCTAGTCCTACAACACAAAATCCAGCAGAAATCATCAGAGGTTCACGAAGCAACGTTTGGACATGATTTAATTCGCTCGTGACTTCCTCATGTCTGTCAGCGCTGGTCTGGAATGTCTGGAATGCTCCGCCTCCTCTACATGTCCTGTCTCTGCGCTCCGAAGTTCTGTGTTTATATGATAATATAACTGTTTAAAAAATATAATAAAACCATGAATCACTCATCCAACAACACAAAAACCAGAAGAAATCAGCAGAGGTTCACGAAGCAACGTTGGACATGTTTTAATTCGCTCGTGAGTCGTGACAAATCCATTTCCTCATGTCTGTCAGTGAAGGATGAAGCGATCACTTGACTTTTGGCAAAAAAACTAAATAAAAGTCCAGCTCTGGGATAAAGAAGGGATATTTAATACATTTTGTGTCACATAAAAAACAGTCCTGCATCGCTTTGCAATCCTTTGAATGAGAACGAGCTGCGGCTGGGACAGGTGGGGGCGTGGGTTGGGGCGTGACAAACAACTCTGTTTTTATTGGCTGTCAGTGTCCGGGTCACTCTGTGTTTTTCAGTGTTTTTATAAATGCTGATAGAGAAGCAAGGGGACTATAGTTTTTTTCAGAGATTACTTTGTCTAACATCAGTCTGTCAATAGATAGTGACAGAGTGAAGAAATATGTTAAAAATATATTGTTTGAAAAGTTACAGACTACATTACAATGTTACATACCCCACCTTTAAACTCCTCCACTTGGGGCAGGACCACATCCCCGACCCGGAGAGGGCACGCTACCCTTTTCCGGCTCAAGACCATGGCCTCGGATTTGGAGGAACTGATCCTCATCCCGGCCTCATCACACTCGGCTGCAAACCGCTCCAGCGAAAGCTGTAGATCACGATCTGATGAAGCCAATAGGACTATAGAGCTTTGGAGCGCATGTGACCGTGAGGGGGCGTGTCGGGGGCGTTCCCGTCTCGACCGCCATTTTTCCTGGTCAGAAAAAAAGAAAAGACCCAGTAATACTTGCCTCCACTGACATTCCCAGTCATTTTAGCAGACCTGGTCTGTGTCAGTGTTTACACCACAAATAATTTTTATAATTACAAATCACTGGGAGAGCTGGTCCAATCTATGAACAGCTGGGTAGATGATTTGGACATTTTTAAAGCCCCCAGATTGTAAATACGTTGAAGGTACGTTGTTTTTGGCTCCTTAATTGTACATAAATTATTAATTTACATTTCTTTCAGAATCAAACAACCTTCTGTATGCTATGAGTATTAAAAACTGAGAACACTTGATTTTTAAAGTATGTTTTTTAACTAAATTACAAAGGTCCAAGTTGAAAATTACCTTATTTTTAATGACTTGAGCATGTCTAATAACATGTAGACTTCAAATCTTGATTAGATTACTATAATCACTATATACAGTATATGTAGATGCATATATATACTGTATATTATAGATTGTCTTTTCATTCACCATTTTAATTGTGTTCACAGGTTCTGCTCTCTGACTCTGAGCCACCAGAACACCGTGGGTCATGCTGAGTACACTGAAAAAACTGTGAATAGAGGTTACTTAAAAAACCTTAGGTAACAAAGTGACACTTAATATTATTAAGTAGATTTTAATTTCAAAAAGTTTATGTAAAATAAAGAGAAAATGGTAATTAAATTTAATTAAAAAAACTAAGTAGATTTTAATTACATTAAACTGTACATTTATGTAGGATTTAGGAACAAAATCTCAAATTTATGGTTAAAATGACTAATTTTTAATGCAAAATTTAATTTAAATTAAATTAATATATAAGGAATATTACTTTGAATTTACTATTAATTTAGGGAAAAATGACTAAAATTAAATATTCATTACAAAGAAATTATTTTTTTGTGTGTTTTTTAAGTGGAACTCAATTTGTAATCATTAAATTTTCCAAACAACCTACATTAATAATCATTGAATAATAAGATAAATTTGCATTATTTAACCTCTTCTCTTGATTAAAATTCATTTGTTTAACAAAGAAAACAATAAGTGGAAAATAAAACAATTACAATTTTTTTCTGCTAAATTTCACTTGTACAGTACATATAATATTCTTCTAATTTTCTAAATACTTTAAAGTGTTTTTACTGGGTTGCACAAATTATCACACATAGATAACAACATAAACATTTATTTCTTGAACATCATTTTGGTTCTTTCAAAGTGGCAAAATATAGCAACATAAAATAATCTACATGTGTAGACAATATAAAGTGGCTTTGTTTACATGTCATTAAAAAAGTTACTTCAAACAAATGCTAAATCAATTTTGTGAAGAAGAAATGAGATGCTAAAATACATAATTAATTACTAATTTCACCATTAACAGCCAGAGTATTTTTACTGTTTCTCTTATTTGTGTTACTTCTTAATGACTGACTAACAAAAAATGTAGTTTTTCTTATCTGAATAACTCAATATAAATGCTGAACAAATATTTACCACTTGTGTACATTGTGTATTAACAACAAAAATCAACCTTTTTGAAATGTCTGAGAAAAACTGCAAACATCTAAGTGAAATAAACATTTCCACAGCTGCAGGAGTTGATTGTCCAAAATATTTTACACTTTGTTTGGAAACAGATCCTGGATACAAGTGGCTGAAAGGGGCTTCCTTCATGGGGGGGGGGGGCACTCAGTCTTAGAGATTGGGTAAGGAGCTCCATCATCCAGGGGGAGCTTGGTGTAAAGCCGCTGTTCCGCAGTATCAAAAGAGTCAGTTGAGGAGTTTCATCTGATCTGGACACCACCCTTTGGAGGTTTTCTGGGTACGTCTGTCTGGTGACAGAAGACGGACAGGTGAGTCAGGAGAGGCAGCTGAGTTATATAAAAAAGAAATAAAAAAAGAAAATGTTGTTACCTTTATGAAGGAGCAGGTGATGCAGAAAGTGCTGGTGACAAAAGACAGACAGGTGAGTCAGGAGAGGCAGCTGAATTATATAAAAAGAAATAAAAAAAGAAAAGAAAATGTTGTTACCTTTATGAAGGAGCAGGTGATGCAGAAAGTGCTGGTGATGCTGGTGACAGAAGACAGACAGGTGAGTCAGGAGAGGCAGCTGAATTATATAAAAAGAAATAAAAAAAGAAAAGAAAATGTTGTTACCTTTATGAAGGAGCAGGTGATGCAGAAGGTGCTGGTGATGCTGGTGACAGAAGACAGACAGGTGAGTCAGGAGAGGCAGCTGAATTATATAAAAAGAAATAAAAAAAGAAAAGAAAATGTTGTTACCTTTATGAAGGAGCAGGTGATGCAGAAGGTGCTGGTGACAAAAGACAGACAGGTGAGTCAGGAGAGGCAGCTGAGTTATATAAAAAGAAATAAAAAAAGAAAAGAAAATGTTACCTTTATGAAGGAGCAGGTGATGCAGAAAGTGCTGGTGATGCTGGTGACAGAAGACAGACAGGTGAGTCAGGAGAGGCAGCTGAATTATATAAAAAAGAAATAAAAAGAAAAGAAAATGTTGTTACCCTGATGCATGCTCAATAATCCAGGTAGAAAAATCCAAAAAAGCTAAGTCTGGTCCTCTGGACATTCAAAAAACAAAACAAAACAAAGCAAAAAAAATTGTAGAAACGTTTCGTCTACGTTAAATCTCAGGAAGTCCAACATTTCACTGATCACATCAACTCTGTGGATAAATATATCAAGTTCACACGAGAAGATGTAAAAAATGGCAGGTTGGCTTTCTTGGACTGTGAGGTCTCAGTTTCTGATAGAGGACATTTGCAAACTGAGGTGTACCGCAAACCCACCCACACAGACCAGTATTTACAGTTTGACTCCCATCACCCTCTGGAGCACAAGTTAGGAGTCATCAGGACTCTGTACCACAGAGCAGACAGCGTCCCCACTAACTCAGGAGCCAGACAGAAGGAGAAATCACACACAAAACAGGCTCTAGAGAAATGTGGATATCCTAACTGGGCCTTCCTGAAAGCAGAGAAGAAACCCAAACAGGACTCCAGCCAGCCATCAGGTGAAAAGAAGGAACCCAGACCAGTGGTCATTCCGTATGTTGCGGGAGTTTCAGAGACATTGAGACGTTTATTTTCTAAACACAACGTCCCAGTGGCTTTTAAACCCCAAAATACATTACGGCAAAGACTGGTTCATCCCAAAGATCCAGTCCCCCGGCACAAACAGAGTAATATTGTGTATGCTGTTCAGTGATCAGTCTTACATCGGGGAAACTAAACAGCCACTGGCCAAAAGGATGGCCCAGCACAGAAGATCAACATCATCAGGTCAGGACTCTGCGGTCTACACTCATCTCCAGGCCAGCGGTCACTCTTTCAGGGATGAAGATGTTCACATCCTTGATAGAGAGGAACAATGGTTTGAGAGAGGAGTAAAGGAGGCCATCTTTGTGAAAAGAAACCGTCCATCATTAAACAGAGGTGGAGGCCTCCGGGTTCAACTGTCCCCCTCTTACAATGCTGTTATTGCTAGTATCACTCAGCCCTCTGTGAATAGCAAACAACCATCAGGGTGTTAACGATCCATCGTCAGGCTGATGGTCCTCCTTGATCATGTGAGCAGCTGGTTTCGGCTGTCATCAGCCAACCGGTTGATCCACTGTGGGAAGGGGCTATTTATAAGACTGAGCTGAACACAGCTTCTCAGACTGAGGAAGTCTTTCGGACGAAAGACGAAACGTTTCTACAGTTTTTTTTTGCTTTGTTTTGTTTTTTGAATGTCCAGAGGACCAGACTTAGCTTTTTTGGAAAATGTTGTTACCTTTATGGAGGAGCAGGTGATGCAGAAGGTGCTTGGTGATGCTGGTACAGGTGAATGAGGAGGGGCAGGTGAGTCCAGAAAGGCAGCTGAAGTGGAGCTCCCTGATCTGCTATACTCTTGGGCACGCGCCCAGCCTGAGCAAAGACGAACGCTTGATAAATTACTGTCAAATTCAGAATACAGTTTAATGTGTAATATAATCTTAATTTAATATTTAATCTAAATAAACAACATTTTTTACAATAAATAAACTATACTAACAATAATAAAAATCTTTGTTTGTTTGATGTTTGATGAGCTGTTCACCCAATACACAGATGTAATGTTAATTATTTCATGACACTCACTGTGCAGGGTCTGAATAATCCAGGCATCTTCGTGCAGAACAGCTGTGTCATGGAAATCTAGTAAGATCAAAAAAGAGGTACATCTTCACTTAGGTTTATGGATTAAAGCTAACTGTGAAACAGTTCAATCACAACATATCCACTAATACAATTTCACACATTTAATATGATCAGACAAACTACTGTAAACACTCCAACAATGACCTCATCAGTTCAACAGAATCACAGGACCTGTGCAATGTAACAAAGGTTTAATCTGTTACAATGTTTAATATTTTTCACCTGCTCATTGTGAAGTTTTAAAATGACTTCTGTCTGAATAAGGTCATCAGATGAGGTAGACATATATTAACTTGCAGCTGCATGATAAAAAACTTGCAGAATTGTTCATTTGTTTGAAGATTACTCACCCACCCTAGTTATATTGTTTACATAGTTTCAGGGACACGTTGGCTCAAATTTTTTGTGCTTCATCTTCTGACTCTCATCATATTCTATCAAGTGGAAACCTCAGATGAAACAAGTTAGATGTTCCCACCGCTAGTTAGAACGACTCTGCGTCATGTTTTGAAGCATAAAGAGACCAAGTAACACACTAAATCCATATGATGTACAATGAATCAGAATCAAAAATCTATAATGTTGAAGAGGTGATTGATGAAAACTTTTTTCCAGCCATACAAGATAGTAAATATTATAACAAAAAACAATTTAATGATATAAACACGACTAATGGAAATCTTTCTATTGTTCATTTGAATTGCAGAAGCATTAATGCAAATATATCGAAATTAACAGATTACCTAAAAAATTTAAATAAAACATTTACAATAATAGCATTATCAGAAACATGGTTAAACGATGAAAATATGAATAATGTAAATATTGAAGGTTACGAATTATATCACATAAATAGAAAAACAAAAAGAGGTGGAGGAGTAGCTATTTTTATTAAAAACGAAATAAAATGCAAATTAATTAGTGAAATGTCGATGACTGTAGATAATATAATGGAAATAATATCAATAGAAATAATAAATAAGAATGGTAAAAACCTCATAATAAGTTGTGTATATCGATCGCCAGGATCCAATATAGAAGTATTCACGGATAAAATAACCGAGTTACTAGTAAAGACCAGAAACAAAGGAGTTTTTTTTTGTGGTGACTTCAATATTGATCTGGGAAACAAGACTGATTCAAATAATATAAGTACATTCATAAATTCAATGTATTGTATTAATTTATTTCCACTGATAACAAACCCGACAAGAATTACAACACATAGTTCTACAATAATTGATAATATTTTTACCAATATAATTGATGATAAAGTATTAAGTGGTATTTTGATGACTGATCTAAGTGATCATTTACCAGTTTTTACAATTTACAATAAAGATGATATCATTACAAAAACAACTATAGAGAAGAAAACGATAATAAACACATCAAGTAAAGCATTAAACAGACTAAAAAATGATCTACAAAAACAAAACTGGAGTGGTGTGTATGTTGAAGATGTGAACATAGCATACGATGAGTTCATGAACATTTTAAATGTTTTGTATAAGAAAAATTGTGTGCAAAAAAATTATACTACGAAAGGTATTATTGATCAACCATGGATGACAACAGGACTGAGAAATGCATGCAAAAAAAAGAACTATTTGTATTCCTGTTTTTTGAAAAATAGAACTCATGAGGCTGAAAACAAATACAAAAAGTACAAAAATAAACTGGTTGGTATTATAAGGAAGCAAAAGAGGGAATATTACAGCGAACTACTAAAGAAAACCAATGGTGAAATGAAAGCAACATGGAGAGTTATAAATAGTGTTCTGAACAAACACAAAAATAATACTAACTTATCACGGCGTTTTGTGAAAAGTGGTGATGAAATACATGATGACAATGAAATTGTTAATGAATTTAACAACTATTTTGTGAATGTGGGATCAAACCTTGCAAAAAACATTCCAAAGGTTGATAAAAACGCTAGCTATTTAATTAAAAGTCAGGAAAAAACTATGTTTCTACATGAAACTGATAAAGATGAAATACTGAAGGTAACAAAACAATTTGCTGATAAAAGATCTAAGGACTGGTATGATATGGATATGTTGGTTGTAAAAGACATAATGTATCATGTGATTGAACCGTTTACACATATATGTAATTTGTCTTTATCAACAGGTATTTTCCCTGACAATATGAAAGTAGCTAAGGTTGTCCCTATTTTTAAAAATGGAGATAAATCCCTATTCAATAATTATAGACCAATATCTTTATTACCACAATTCTCAAAAATTCTTGAAAAACTATTTGTGATCAGATTAGACAAATTTCTCGACGATCATAACATTCTAAGTGACAGTCAATATGGTTTTAGATCAAAAACTTCCACTTCCATGGCTCTTATGGACTTGACTGAACAAATTTCCACAGCTGTTGATCATAAACAACATTGTGTAAGTTTGTTTGTTGATTTAAAAAAAGCTTTCGATACAGTTGATCACACCATTCTGCTTGAGAAGCTGAACAAATATGGTATTGGAGGAAAGGCTCTGCAATGGGTGTCTAGTTACTTGGAGAACAGAAGGCAGTTTGTACAAATAGACAATACACGATCAAACCTTTGCAAAATTACTTGTGGAGTCCCACAAGGCTCAATAATTGGACCAAAACTTTTTATTTTGTATATAAATGATCTGGTGAAGGTGTCTGCATATCTGCGGTGTGTTCTTTTTGCTGATGATACCACCTTCTTTTGTTTTGGTAGTGACTTGAAGCAAATGATTGACTCGCTAAAAAATGAGATTGTTAAATTACAAACTTGGTTTGGATTAAACAAGTTATCATTAAACTTAGACAAAACTAATTATATGTTGTTCAGTAACAAACAAACTGATATATTTTCAATCACAATTGATGGTGTCGAGCTACGTAGAGTAAATGATGTGAAATTCTTGGGTGTAATTATTGATGACAAGATGTCATGGAAACAGCATATAAATTCTGTTAAAATTAAATTATCTAAATCTATTGCTGTGTTGTACAAACTAAAAGACTTGTTGAATGATAGGGCTCTTTATTTACTGTATAATTCAATCTTTGTTCCACATTTAATTTATTGTCTGGAAGTTTGGGGAAAAGCTTGTAAAACCATAACAAACTCTATTTTTATTTTACAGAAGAGAGCTGTGAGAATTATTTCTAGAAAACCTTATTGTCACCCCTCAAATATATTATTTAAACAATTGAAAGTACTGAAGTTTTATGATTTGGTGGACTATAATATTTTGTTAGTAATGTATAGGGCTCATAAGAATATGCTACCCTCAAATATTCAAAAGTGCTTCATTAAGAGAGATAGCTGTTACAGTCTAAAGGGAACTGACATTTTTATAAAGCCGAGGTATAGGACCAGTTTAAAGGGACGGTTTATTTCAAATATGGGAGTCGTATTATGGAATGTTTTGGAAATGGATGCTAAAGATGTTGACTCTGTGATTAAATTTAAAAAAATTATTAAATCTAAATTGTTCACAAAATACTAAAGATAATAAATATGGTATTGGAGGATAGATGGACAAAATTCTAAAGTTTTAGTTAAGTGTCTAACATACTAATCATTGATGATTGAGGAAATTACTCTTTTCAACTGTTATTTCTATAATGATTATGTTTTGAATTGATTGTTTTGGGACTGTTTTGTTTTTGATAAAAAGGGGCAGACATAATAAGAATTCTTCTTCTTTCTGCCACCTTTCATTTTATGTATTCTTTTTTTTCACATTTTTATGAAATGTTTTTTCTTTGTTTCAATGTAAAATGAATAAATTTAATAATAAAAAAAAAAAAGTACCTGTAGGACCTCACTGCAGCAGAAACCAGCAGTTTTAACAGACCTTAGAAAGCCAAAACACTTCCACACTGACGAATTAAGTCTTTCCTCTCTAATCAGTGATGTCATCTCTTTCTCTTCGCGTGTGAAACTTTGTTCAATCACATTCTGACGGACATGGAGACTCGTTTGAAGTGAAAACTACGCTCGTCTGAGGTTAGCCTAGCCTGCTACCGCCTGCTGGAAGCTGCGAGATCTACGTCACCACGCACTTACGTATTTGTGTCACAGCTTTTTCTGTCCGGGCGCTTCAAGCCGAACAGGAAAAGCGTCAGTGAAAGGCTGTAAAATCCTATCGAAATAATCGTTAAATAAAAACTTAGCCCCTGTATCAACTTATTCCTTGAATTTTCAATAATCAGATTAATGTTTTCAGAGCCTCTCTCTATTTGATTCTTTATTACGTATTTGTGTCACAGCTTTTTCTGTCCGGGCGCTTCAAGCCGAACAGGAAAAGCGTCAGTGAAATGCTGTAAAATCCTATCGAAATAATCGTTAAATAAAAACTTAGCCCCTGTATCAACTTTTTCCTTGAATTTTCAATAATCAGATTAATGTTTTCAGAGCCTCTCTCTATTTGATTCTTTATTATTAATCCCAAGGGAGACTGCGTGCTCGCTAGCTAGCACGCTAGTTAGCAGACTCATGGCGTCTACTGCAGCCAGAAATAAACTTTATTTACGCCGCAAACAGCCAGCTCTTGTTACCAGTTACGATACACAGCTCCTACAACAATTCTAAATGTACAAAAAAAATGCTCAGGACTGAATATTTAATTGACTGACCATTTCACTGTCACATAATGTTACTAAAAATCAGCAAATAGACTGATATATATATTAACCCGCTTTCCATCAGCTAAAATAAGCGCATATTAACAGTTTACTTACAGTGCAAGACGTTCTTGATCTGCCGAAGTAAAGGAACAACTGTAAAGCTTTACAAAGTGAGCCTCTACTTCATGCCATTTTGCTTAAAATACACATTACAGTGCTCATTACTTATCTAGTTTTGACTTAAAACATTGTTTAGAGCTTTTTTCTCAAAAATACTATACACTGTTGTTCAAAATTTTATTGTACATTCCAAAGAATTGTCTTACCTCTGACAAAATGGATGGTCCAGTCCACTTCTGAAGCATGTGTGCACATGGCAGAATGTGCAGCCAAGATGGCGGAAGTGTAGAGTAATTAAAATCAAAGTGCTTTAATTAGTAAAATCTATTAGATTTAAAAATCTTTTAGGATACTCATATTTTTCTATTAAAATATGCTAAAGATATCGTTGCTTATTTTACCGTAAAAAAATATAAGTAAATTTAAATTACTTAACATCTCAAAAATGTTGAATTTTGCTTACACTGAATTAAAACCATGCATATGCATTTTTACTGAGTAACAGTTACTATCAGTGGCCTATTAGATACTACTTAACCCCAATCACACTTTTTTCAGTGTAACAGTGTGTCTACACACAGAAATAAAATGGTGTGTGAATCATCAAAACACCTACATTAAAATACAGCGAGCAGTAAAAAAAATCTTAAAGTTAAAGCATGTGGTTTCATCATAAACACCAACTCCTGAACTTGGAGCATCTCCTGATGGACTCAGTGTGATCGCTGCTGCCTGGAGAAAGTTCCCTCACAGATACAAGACATGCAGCATCCAGCAGCTGGAGGCAGGAGATGAAGTTTACCTGCAGAAGCATCACCCACTCTGCACAGGTGCATAATCAAACCACTGTGACCTTGTGTGGACCACACAGACATGGCTGGACGTCTACAGAAAGCATGAAGCTTCCTAAAGATATTTCTCAGAGCTTGTACTTCAAGGGAGACATAATTATGTAAAACATGCTGTTGACTTATATTTGCACATTTTTGTGTGTTTTCTATAAAATGTATTAACTCACACGTTCATCACATTTACTGGAAATGTTTAATTACATCAAATGTTTACTTCAAAATGGATCTGTTTCATTTCAAATTCAAACAATGACAACAATACGGCAAAGCAATGAAGTCCTGTATAGTACCTGACTTTTTTTGTGTCACCCCTAAGAAATTCTTTGTCTAGCTGTTTTTTATTCAGCTCTGACCTGAGCTCCCTGTTTTCCTGTAAGAGACGATTAATTTCTGCTCTTCTTTGTTCGCACAACTGACATTCTGTTTGTCGCCTTTTTGCTGCTGGTTCATCTTCCTCCTCCCCATCTGCAGCGACAGTGATGTCCTCTCGTGGGGTTTCCACCGCAGACTCCACAACTTGCTCATGCTCCTCTCCAGCAGCCTCCACAAGCTGTGTGTGCTCATCTTCTGCTGCCTCCACCACTTGTTGGTGCTCATCTCCAGCAGCCTCCACCACCTGCTGATGATCATCTCCAGCAGCCTCCACCACCTGTTGGTGCTCATCTCCTGCAGCCTCCATCACCTGTTGGTGCTCATCTCCTGCTGCCTCCACCACTGGTTGTTGCACATCTCCTGCAGCCTCCACTGCTTGTTGATTTTGCCTTTCCATCACTTCCTGGCCTTCATCTTCCCCTTGTGCTCTGCTGTAACGTCTCTTTAATCGACGAGCATGTCTGTCTGATGTTGACACTTTCACCTCGGAGTGTCCCAAGTGCAGTGTTGGAGCCCAGTCGGGATTTGACTCATCCATCTCATAAGAAGATTTGCCTTGAAGAGAACGCAGATCAGTAATATAATTATTGCCAGAAAACATTACTGTCATCCATCTAGTATATTATTTTTTGAGTTGAAATTACTGAAGTTCCATTAGTAGATTACCTTATTTTAATGGTGATGTATAAATGTCATAACAATGTACTACCCTTAAATATTCAGACACATTTTGTTAAAAGATGAAGTACTTTAATGTGTAATATGTTGAAATTTGAAAATTGAGATGAGTTACTCATTTTTTGTTACTTATAGATTATTCTTTGAATAGATTGTTTGGAAAAGGGGCAGATATAATAAGATAGTTTCTTCTTTCTGCTGCCTTTCATTTTATATTTTCTTTTTTTTGTCTTTGTTGGGTATTTATTTTGATAAAATGAATAAAGAAATAAATTAATAATAAAAAACAATATGCTACAGTCAATGTGACAACACAATCAACTTTAAACAGTTTATTTTAAAATAACACAGATGTCCGACCTAAACTTGGTTGACCCACTATGCACTGAACTCGACCAAAACATGATACACCTTGACAAAATGGCACAACTCCAGTAAACTGATTTAAAATACTCACCTGAATGGAAATGTCTGGAACAAACAAGCATGTATCTTGTGATGTTGGAGAACGTTACATCAGGACGTCTCACTGCTGATATCCATGCCATTCGTCTCCCCTCGCGTTGTTTCCAGGTAGGGAAACTATAAAACGAGAGTCCGTTTTCTATTTTTTTACCTTTTCTGTCGTGTGAACGGACATTGCATCCTATTACACAGCAATTTCGGACCATTGCTAAACTGTTGAAACCTGATTCGAACAAAATACGAGCGACCAGCAAAAATGGCGGATCGACAAAAAACTACAAAAAAACTACCCACAATGCTGTGCGCGGTGGACCAGTGACGTCACGCTCCAAAGCTCTATAGGACCATATCATCTGCAAAAAACAGAGAAGAGATTCTAAGGCCACCAAAACGGATCCTCTCAACACCTTGGCTGCGCCTAGAAATTCTGTCCATAAAAGTTATGAACAGAATCGGTGACAAAGGGCAACCTTGGCGGAGTCCAACTCTCACTGGAAACGAGCCTGACTTACTGCCGGCAATGCGGACCAAGCTCTGACACCGGTCGTACAGGGACCTAACAGCCCATATCAATGGGCCTGGTACCCCATACTCCCGGAGTACCCCCCACAGAACCCCCCGAGGGACGCGGTCGAATGCCTTTTCCAAGTCCACAAAGCACATGTAAACTGGTTGGGCAAACTCCCACGCGCCCTCCAGGACCCTGCTGAGGGTGTAGAGCTGGTCCAGTGTTCCACGACCAGCACGAAAACCACACTGCTCCTCCTGAATCTGAGGTTCGACTATCAGACGGACCCTCCTCTCCAGAACCCCTGAATAGAAAGATGAGTAGAATAGAAAAAACATAATAAAATAAAAATTACTTAAATGAAGTTGTAAATAATTGGTGTGTTAATATGCATATGAATTTCAAAACAGGATTTACAACATAGCACCGGATTGTCAGTTGTCAAACAACACAAGAACAGTTAATTTAGGTTATTGTATGTGCTTCTTACATATTTAGTGTTTCTACGTATTTTTTGCTTTTCAACTTGAGAGCTAGATGTGTAGTTTATCATGACAGTGCTCTTGTCATGAGTGTCATGTCACTGTCATGACATGTCATGACAGTGCTCTTATGAATTTTGAATAATCAGCATAAACAACTCAACAACTGAAAGCTTAACAAGTAAAAAACAAATAACTCAACAAAAAATGTTTAACGTTCCATGTACATTTTATGCAGCACAGTTAAAGGATTGTAATAATAATAATCATTTTATTTAAAAGCTCCTTTCAGGACACCCAAGGACACTTAACAAACCAATTCAGTTCAAACATTATCAGTGACAAATTGAAATATAAAATACATAAGGATGATATAATATAAAATACATTTAGTAAAGTTAATGATAAGCTAGTCTAAAGAGATGTGTTTTCAGGGCTGTCTTGAACAGAGAAAGGGAGGTGGTGTTTCAAAGCTCTGTCCTCGTGCTCAATAAACTTATGATTCGTGTAATGCCCTAATTCACTATAATCTACTGTAAGAAATATATTACCTGACACAAAGTGTGCAGAGCAAATTCGGATGTTGCTCAGTTTTTTTCAATCCAAGTTCTGGTTTAGGCTGGCAGCCACAGACGTCGACGTTCCTCTGATAACTGCTGAGTTACTTCACCTTGATTTGTGATCACGAGTGGTAATCTGTAAAACTGAAGGTTTTTCTCTCAATCTGACCGATTGTGGCAGCCATGGACACGACAATAATTCACAATTTTTGATTTTGTGTGACAAGACGTAACGCACAACTACAATAGCTTTGAGGCTAACACAGCTATGTCGCCAAGATGGCTAACTTCCGGTATATTTCCGGGTTGATGATGAGCCGTGAAAGGGGTCTATAGTTTAAAATTAGCGCCGTTTTTTTACACGGTAAATTCGGGTTTTTCCGGTCACGTGATTGTGACGTCAGACACAGATCTCTGCTCCAACCGCACATTTAATACAATGGAGAAAGATACAAACACGTCCGTCGAATTTAGCCATTTAAAACTTTAGATTTTAGCGATTTGGCTTCAGTTCGTGAAGAAGAAGTTATTCATGGAGTGAACAGCAGATGTCAGCAAAGCCATCGTGATAAATATTACAGTGCTCTGTAAGAGGGATCACAATGGCTTTGCTGCCATCTGCTGCTCGCTTATTGAATGTGAAACCTCTCCTGAAAAAAAAGGCAGCACGGACAAAAGAAACCATGCTGTTTGATTTTTGATCACTCAAAATAACTTCTTCTTCACGAACTGAAGCCAAATCGCTAAAATCTAAAGTTTTAAATGGCTAAATTCGATGGATGCGTTTGTATCTTTCTCCATTGTATTAAATGTGCTGTTGGAGCAGAGATCTGTGTCTGACGTCACAATCACGTGACCGGAAAAACCCGAATTTACCGTGTAAATAAACGGCGCTAATTTTAAACTATTTTGGAGAGGAATTTTCATTAATTTCACATTGTTTTAGCAAAAACGATCAGAGGTCAATCTTAATATATATATATATATGTTGTGCCATTTTATGGAAAGTTAAAAGATGATGTCAGCGGAGCTTTAAATTCCCCTTCTTAATCCCTTATCTGGAGTTTTCTTTTGTTTTTTTTGCCAAAAGTCAAGTTATCGCTCCCTCCTCCTCCTCCTCTCCCTCCGCTGATGAAGAAATGTCTGAGGTTGTCACAAGAGAATTAAACTCGGGTTTTACGTTGCTGCCCGAGTCCCTGCAGATTTTCTGGTCTTCTGGTGTGCTGGACCAGCGCTCCATGGTTTTATTTTATTTTTTTAGAACGTTTTATTAACATATAAACACAGAATATGCAGCTGCAGCGAGAGAAAATGCAGCAGGAGGCGGAGCAGATGTCAAGTTCAACAGACCACGGGGGAGCAGCCATATATGGCTCTGAGGGGGAGGGAGCAGAATGCTTTTCCCTGTTCAAAATTTTTCTAAGATCCAATGGTTTTGTTCCTCAGCAGAGGCCACGCCTCCAGCAAGAATCGGTTCTCTATGGAGAAAGTCCAGACCCTAGTACGAAGCGAAGTGAAGGACAAGGGTCTGGTTTTAACCAGGCTAGAGGTGACCCCACCTCACTGAACAATTATCGACCAATCTCTAAACTCTGCATTTTAGCCAAGGTTCTAGAAAAACTAATAAAACTCTCAGATCAAAAATTATTTGGACTCATTTAACATCTTACCTCTCCATCAATCTTCTTGTTCTGTTGCCTTCATTCATTCAACCTTTATTTAGGCAGGTTAATCCCATTGAGCCTCAAGGACTCATTTACAAGAGAGACCTGCTCCTCCTACATGTCTCTGCATGAGTGCAGCTACAGCGTGCACTCTCAGGACATGATTACCTGCAGTGTTCCCTCAGTGAGGACTGAACTTGGCAAAAGGGCCTTCTCCTACTCTGCTCCTCCTGGAATACAGTATCTTGCAAAAAGATCTGAAGCTCTCAACCTTGACCTCTCTAAGTGCTTTTTAACAACT
This sequence comes from Garcialebias charrua, assembly GCA_038048925.1. Lineage (NCBI taxonomy): Eukaryota > Metazoa > Chordata > Actinopteri > Cyprinodontiformes > Rivulidae > Garcialebias > Garcialebias charrua. Next base: position 678 of record JBBPBX010055220.1, on the reverse strand, counting down.
GCTAAGTTCATCACAAAAAACAATGCAGACATGTTCTTGTTCTTAGTTTTCTATATTTCGTTTTTTACTATCATTTTCTTTCATTTATTTTCCCAATTTATATGATTTCTTTTACGATTGTCTAATTGTCATTGTCTACTGTTGTCATCACTCTTTGTTAAAAACAGGTCTCTCTTGTAAAAGATTGTATTTGTATCATTTGCACCATTTGTATTTTCCTTGAGTTCCCACAGGCATGAATATGTTAATGATCAATGTTATTATTGATGACAAACTGACATGGAAACAACACATAAATTCTGTAAGAATAAAAATAGCTAAATCGATTGCAGTACTGTACAAAGTCAGAGACCTATTGAATGATAAAGCTCTGTATTTGTTGTATAACACAATCATTGTTCCACACTTAATCTATTGTATTGATGTTTGGGGGAAAGCGTGTAAAACAATTACAAAGCCTATTTTTGTATTACAGAAAAGAGCTGTAAGAATTATCACTAGAAAACATTACTGTCATCCATCAAGCACATTATTTTATCAACTGAAGTTATTGAAGTTCCATGATTTGGTAGATTATAATATTTTATCAGTTATGTATAGGGCTCAAAATAATGCATTACCTTTAAATATCCAAATGCACTTTGTTAAAAGACAAAGTTGTTATAATCTTAAGGGGAC